>JAQZBX010068770.1:0-15694 GCA_029593785.1 Cabassous unicinctus | reverse complement strand
GACATAACACAAAAGCAGCTGTAGAAAACCCAGAAATGAATAGGCATGGCTGTGTTCCATTAAAACAAATTTTAAAATTCAGACAGACTTATTATTCTATTATAGACTCATTATTATTCTAGTAATGGAAGAACTGGTATCATTGATATAAAGGCAGTGGCTACCAGAAGTTCTGAGGGGAGGGAGAGGGAAGAATAGGTGTAACATGGGGGCATTTTTGGGAAATTGGAATTGTCCTGCATGACATCACAGTGATGGATACAGGCCATTAACCATTTTGTCAAAACCAATGAAATTGTGCAGGGCAGAGTGTAAACTATAATGTGAAATACAGTCCATGGTTAGTAGCAATGTTTCAATATGTGTTCATCAATTTTAACAAATGTACCACACTAATGAAAAATGTTGTTAATGTGGGGAAATGTGGGAGGGGGAGGAGTGGGATATATGGGAATCCACTGTATTTTTAATGTAACATTTATATAATCTAAAGCTTCTTTAAAAAGAAAAAACGTTTTTTAAAAAAGAAAAAAAATCAGGCAGGGAGGGGATGTAGATCAGTATTTGAGCTCCTGCTTCCCATGTACAAGATCCTGGGTTCAATCCCCAGTAACTCCTTAAAAACATAACAAAGAAATGAAAATTCCAACTGCGGGGAGCTGGTGTAGCTCATGGTTGAGTGTCAGCTTCTCATGTACAAGGTACCAGGTTCAAACTCTGGCCCCAGTACCTCAATAAAAATAAAAATAAAAAAAAATCAGGCAGCCGCCCAGTTTGGTCCACATTCCTTAATTTGAAGACCACTGCTTTAATAGGTTGCTCTTCCATTATTCCTGGTGAATTCAGCAAACCCTGTCTGTGAGTCTCACCTCCATCTGATTCACAAATTCCCCTAACTTGGGATCAATTTCCAATTCTGTCATTTCTTTCAGTGTGGACTTGAGCTACCAACTCTGTTTCCTTAAGCCTCTGATGCCTGACACATGATTATCAGAGTACCTATGTTGTCATATAATGCATGTAAGCCCTTCATTTGCACTGTGCCAGGCTTACTGTAATTATTTACTTTTAATTTTTTTTTTTTACTCTTTTCTTTCCTGACCCAACATTTTTTACATAGCCTACATCTACTCATCCAGTAGATCTCAGCTTACAACCAATTCCCTCAGAGAACGCTTCCCAACAATCTGAGTTTCCTACAGCCAGCGTAGGCTATGGTAGCAGCTACAACTTCTCATAGTCTTACTTTCTTCAATCATAAAACTCGTCAGTGAAGGCTACTGCTGTCTAATTATCAGCCTTCCCCACTTAGCTCGAATATCCCTAAAGACTGAATCAGTCTACTTTAATTACAATTGGATCTTTGGAGCCAAATACAGAATCTGGCTCAGAGGAGACAATCAATATTTTTAAATTAATCATAAATTAATGTATTCCTCTAGTCTTTCTTGGTTTTGTTTATTAAGCAGATTTATTGAGTTATATTCACATATCATATGATCTATCCAAAGTGTATAATCAATGGCTTTTAGTATAATCACAGTATTGTACATTCAACAACTCAAAAATTTCAGAACAATTTCATTACTCCAAAAAGAAAGACTCCACACCTGTTAGCATTTTATTCCTCATCCCTACATAACCACTAGTCTAAGTTCATCTTTATAAATTGAATTATATTTACATTTTATATAAAGGGACTCATACAACATTCAGTATTCTGTGTCTGGTCTCCTTCAATAAGTATAATGTGTTTTTTGTTTTTGTTTTTTCTGATATTAACAGTTTGTAGTATGAACCTACGTTTGTTCAGCTACAAAGAAAAACAGTCTTATATATGCAATTTTACCCATATTCATATTTCACATAATATATTTATATTTCACAATATATATTTAGTTCATAATAGGGCAATCAAAGTATTGGTCCTTTTGTGTCTGGCTTACTTCATTCATGATAATGTCCTCCAGGTTCATCCATTTTGTCATATGTTTCAACACTTCATTTTTTCTAACAGATTCATAATATTCTATGGTGTATATACAAGGGTCAATATATTCTTGACTCTCTTTCTCTCTCTCTTAACTGCTAGCTCCACACAAAGGATTCATATGGACCATCCTTGGACCAATCTGCACCATCTTCTCTGTGAGTGATGACATCACAACATTCTTACTGTCCAGCTAAATGTCATTTAAACATCAGGGCATATGCAGAGGTCACAGATAGGGTGACCATTCACTCCACATTGCTTAGGACTGACAGGGTTCCTGGAATGTGGGACTTCCAGTTTTAAAACTAGGGCTGACAGATTTTCCAAGATATGGGACCACAGTTCTACAACAAAGAAAGTCCAAGGAAGGCTGGGACAAGTTGTTCACTCCAGTTATAGGACCAAGAATGTCCCTGAGTTATTGGGTGCTTGGCCTGGTTTTCTACAACTGCTGTGGAATACAAAAGCTTCTGGCATGATGAGTTAGGTGTGGAGTGGGCTAGGAGGAATGTTTTGAAGGTGTGGAATTAATTCAGTAAACTGTCTTAGTTTGCCACAGGGCTGCTGATGCAAAGTACCAGAAATGGGTTGGCTTTTATCATGAGAATTTTATTTGAGATAAAAGCTTACAATTCCAAGATTGTGAAATATCCAAATGAAAACACCATCAGAAATGGTTTCTCACCAAATTCTGCTACTGGTGAACCTGGTATATTGCCACCTGGTGAAGGAAGATAGCAGCCAATCGCTGCTGAGTTCTCTGGCTTCTACTCCAGGATCTATGTTCTCCCAGAGCTCAGCTGTGGGCAACCAGGCATAGGGCCTGTCTCTCTCCAGGCCTCCTCTCTCAATCTCACCTGCTCCACATTTTTCCTGAGTTCAACTGTGAGCTATCAGGCATATGCCTTATCTCTTCAGCCTTGAGCTGCCCTGTGGACCCAGCCACTTGTGGGCTTTGTGCATCAGCTTCAGCTGCTAGCGATCCTCAAGTCCTATCTCTCACATGTCCAGGTCAAAATGGAAGCTTCCTTTCTTTTTCCTCACTGACATCATCCAGTCCAAAGCAATCTAATCAGGTGATCTAATCAAGTCCCTTAACAGAATCTAATGCAATCAAATGGTTTCATAACCACAGCAGTGGATTAGTTAAAAAACTCTTTTTGTGAATCACCAAATTCAAAATGTCACATACACCTTTTGGGATTTCTGCAGATTAATCTGGCTTTCTTTCTGATGACCTTCTGGATTGTGAAAACCAAGCTCTCCTCCCTCAAAAGTGATGTCTCCAATCTCCAGAACACGAGGTAAGATGGAAGAGAGGCACACATGGTCCAGGAAAAAGTGCATGTGTCTTAGAGCTCCTGATGTCCTGTCAGAGCATCTAAAGGGACTCAAAGGAGAGAAGTGTGGCCAGCATCTCCACCATACCCAGCTCAGATACTGTGGTTTGTTGCTGACACCCAAACAAAACATTTTCAAGCATGAAACTTCCTTAGCTGAAGAGTATTGACTTTGTTCTAATTGACAGAGACATGTTGTTGTCCTATGACAAAGGTCCAACAATATGTATATCTTTGTGAAGCACTGAGAGATATTATATATAACTGTTTTTGGAACACAACATGCCCTTTCATGTCCTGCTCCTGCATTTATGCTCTTCCCTCTACCCACTCCACTCCCACAATTGTTCAAATCAGTTTAAATACCTACATATCACCTTTTCTGGGAGGTTTTGGCTGTCCTTTGCTTTCTTCACCTTTGCATGGAATTAATGATCTCTATTCTAGGTAAAGATGCTCAGGTAGTACATGGAGAGGGTGAGGATGGAAAAGGTCCTAGAAGCAAGCCAGCTGTGGTAGCTTGCAATTCACAAATATAAGTGACTATTTGCTTCTGTCTTTCCACTAGACTGAAAGGTCTGTGAAGGCAAAAATCTTGACTTTTTCATTCTTGTGCCCAGACCCCAGCACAGAACCAGGGGTACAGTGTATCCTCAATAATGTTCCATTTTCTGTCCCAACATTACTGAATAATGTCCCAGAATTATGGCATGGAATTAGGGATCTTCATGGAATATCACTAGCCTCCTCAGTCTTAGTCAAAATGCCATTCTGGAACCAAGCAGTCTTTATTTTGGGGCACTCCTTGACTGTAAAGATTAAAGCAGTGAGAACTCATCACCAGGGGAGGAGGACAAAGATGTGCATGAGGTAGAGATGAAAACACCCTTAATTTGGGCACTCTGGGTGCATCATAGGTATCCTTTCTCATCCTGCCCAGGATGCTGGCATTTAAAGCGATGGTTCAGCTCATCCTGGGCTGCACATCATGTATGGACATCCTGCAGGTGGGCCCAGCTGCCCACATGATGGTCTACCTATTAAATTTTATTAACAACCTGCAGTACGTATTCATCTTCCTGGTGTGCTGCCTCCTCAGCCAGCAGACACCACTTCCTGGCTCCATCCAAGATTCCTCCCATCATCGCCCATCTCTGTGGACTAACCCAGAGCATATTTTGCCACTGCAGGTCCTGGATCAATACTGGAACTGGTCCAAAGGGATACAAAGAATGAAAATTGAGTCTGGGAAGCACACAGTCTCCAGCATGCCTTTACATTTATAACATTGAATGTTAATGGCTTAAACTCCCCAATCAAAAGACACAGACTGATAGAATGGATTAAAAAATATAAGCCATCTATATGTTGTTTACAAGAGATTCACCTCAGATGTAAAGGCACAAGAGGTTAAAAGTGAAGGGTTGGAAACAGATATTCCATGAAATAGTAACCAAAAATATTTGATTGTCTTAGCCACTATTATAAATGGAATATTTTTTTCTGATTTACTAATAAGATTGCACATCAGTAATGTAAAGGATCGCTATTGATTTTTGCGTATTAACCTTGTATCCTGCCACTTTGCTGAACTTGTCTATTAATTCTAGTAGTTTTGTTGTGGATTTGTCAGGATTTACTAGATATAGGATCATGTCATCAGCATAATAAATGAAGTCGAGAACAAACAAACAAATAAAAAAAAAACAGAGAGAACCAACAAAACCAAAAATTGGTTCATTGAGAAGATCAACAAAATCGACAAACCCTTAGCAAGACTGACAAAGAAAAAAGAGAAAAGACACAAATAATATAAGAAATGAGAGAGGGGACATTACCACTGACCCCATAGAAATAAGAGAGATCATAAGTGATGCTGGCTTCATAGAATGAGTTTGGTAGCATTTTTTCCTGTTCAATTTTTCTTCTCTGATCTTTATTTCTTTCCTTCAGCTTGGTTTGGAATTGGTTTGCTCTTCTTTATTTGTTCTTCCAGGAATGCAGTAAGATCATCAATTTTAGCTCTTTCTTTTTTTTTAATGTAAGCATTGAGGGCTATAAATTTCCCTCTCTGCATGGCCTTTGAGGTGTCCTATAGGTTTTGCTATGTTGTTTTCTGTTTCATTTGTCTCAAAATATTTGTTGCATTCTCTTTCAATTTCT
This sequence comes from Cabassous unicinctus, assembly GCA_029593785.1. Classification (NCBI taxonomy): domain Eukaryota; kingdom Metazoa; phylum Chordata; class Mammalia; order Cingulata; family Chlamyphoridae; genus Cabassous; species Cabassous unicinctus. The sequence goes on along the minus strand of JAQZBX010068770.1, from coordinate 10,198 downwards.
TCCTTGATCCACTGAGTGTTTAAAAGTGTTGTATTTAATTTCCATATATTTATGAATTTCCCCTTTCTCTATCCATTATTATTTCCATATTCATTCTGTTATGATTAGAGAAAGTGTTTAGTGTAATTTAAATCTTTTTAAATTTAATGAGACCTGTTTTGTGGCCCAACATATGGTCTATCTTGGAGAAGGATCCATGAGCACTTGAAAAGAAACTATATCCTGCTGTTCTGGGGTGCAATGCTCTATAGATGTCTGTTAGATCTAGTTCATTTATCATATTATTCAAGTTCTGTTTCTTTATTTATCCTCTGTCCAGAAAATCTATCCAATACTGAGAGTGGTGAATTGAAGTCTCCTACTATTATTGTAGGGATATCTATTTCTTTCTTCTGCTTTGCCAGAAGTTCTTGGAGAACTGAGGTTAGGTGTGAATAGTTATTTCTTCTTGGCAAATTTCCCCTTTTATTAATATATAGTGACCTACTTCATCTCTTATAACAGTTTTGCATTTGAAACCTATTTTGTCCAATATTAGTACTGCTACTCCAGCTCTTTTTTGGTTACTATTTCATGAATATCTGTTTCCAACCCTTCACTTTTAACCTCATTGTGCCTTTACATCTGAGGTGAGTCTCTTGTAAACAACATATAGATGGCTTATATTTCTTATTCCATTCTATCAGTCTGTGTCTTTTGATTGGGGAGTTTAAGCCATTAACATTCAATGTTATAAATGTAAAGGCATTATTTACATCATCCACTTTGACCTTTGGCTTTCCATTGCCATATCCTACTATAGTGTATCTTTTTATCCTTTCCAATCTTTTTCATTTCAACACTCTTTTCCAAGTCTCTTCGCCCTTGTTTTTTCCTTTCAGGCTGGAGCATTCTCTTTAATATCTCTTGTAATCTCTTGTAATTCTGATCTTTTGGAAACATATTCTATCAGTTTTTGTCTGTGAAGACTTTGAGCTCCCCTTCATTTTTGAAAGACAGCTTTGCCAGATACATAATTCTTGGCTGGCAGCTTTTCTCTTTTAATACCTTAAATATATCATACCACTTCCTTCTCTCTTCCATGGTTTCTGATGAGAAGTCGGCACTTAATCTTATCGAGTTTCCCTTTTATGTGATGCTTTGCTTTTCTCTTGCTGCTTTCAAAATCTTTTCTATCACTGATATTTGTCATTCTGAATAGTAGTTGTCTCGGTATAGGTCTGTTCATGTTTATTCTGTTTGTGGCTCATGGTCCTTCTTGGATATTGATATTTATGTCCGGCACAGAAGTTTTCAGTCATTATTTCCTCAAATATTCTTTCTGCCCCTTTGCGGTTTTCTTCTCCTTCTGGATGCTGATAATGCATATGCTTTTGCATTTTGCATTGTCATTCAATTCCCTGAGACCCTGTTCCATTTTTTCTATTCTCTTTCTGTTCTCCTTTCTTTTTCAATTCAGATGTTTCATGTTCAAAGTGACTAATTCTGTCTTCAAGCAATTCAAATCTGCTCTTATGTGCCTCCAAAGTATTTTTAATCTCATCCATCAGGTCTTTCATTACCATAAGTTCTGTTACTTTTCTTTGAAGGTTTTCAAATTGTTCTTTATGCTTACCCAGTGTCCTCTTAATATCCTTTATATGTTTAGTCATATTTTCTTTCAATTCTTTAAAATGATTTAGAAGAGTTGTTTGATTACCATTGATTAATTTCTTAAATACGGAATCTCTTCAGGATATTTGGTTTGTTCCTTTGGCTGGGCCATCTCTTCCTGTTTCCTAGTATGGCTTGTAATATTTTCTTCTGTCTAGGCATCTGATATGCTAATGAATTTACTCTGATGGTCAATTTCTTTCTCTTGCCTATTGATTTTTTTTTACCACAGCTCTTTGATACTTGGTTCAACTTATCCTAAGTCTTTAAAATTGCCCAGCTTAAGTTACCAAAACCATGCCAGGGACTCACTAATGTGGTGCAGACTTTCTCACAAGGATAGGGTAAAGAGAGCTCTAAAAGCAGTTTCTGTCCATTTAATTTCCAGACTGGCTAGCAGATGGCGGTCATTAGTGCACCTTTCCATGGAGGTGCATCTCTCTCTGTTTTCCTTTGTTTTCCTCTGGACAGAGCTGATATTCAAAGCTGAGTCTGCTGGGCAAATTCACTGAAGAAAAGTCCCCCAACTCTGCCTCCTTTTACCTTTGTAACAGCTCACAAGGAAGAAGATGTTTGCTCCCCTTTAGGTCAGCTGAAATGAGCCAGGAGTTTTAACCCTGCTGAATATCTCAGGGGTGGGGGAGGGTAGCCCTTTCCAGCAGCTGAGAGGTTTAGTAAATCACAGTTTGTTTTTCTGGCTTCTTTGTCTCTCTGTCCCTCACCCTCCTGGGAGTTGTGATAGACTGTACTGGTCTGCTGACCCCCAAAGCAGGTCCCTTGGGGAGCCTTTGGCTCTTTCTCCATTGTTTTTGTGAGAGCTGAAACTTATATGCTGAATTTGATACCATGTTCCCACAATTCTGTCAAGTTACTTTAATGGCTGCATAGTATTCCATTTTGATTTATGGTAAGTAACCTAAAGACTTCCTTATTGCATGATATTTCAGATGAATCATTTTTTGTTGTTAGGGAAATTGCAAGGTGTTAACAGGGTAGTATAAAGGACTCCTGTATTTTATGCAAGAATGTCCTATAAATCGTTTTATTAAATTAATCCATCCTATTTAGTATGTAGTTCTTTAGATGGCAATCACTGCAAAAGACATGACAGCCAGATGTTTACAATCCTATTGTGATACCATGTATAAGGGCTAAATGTCTGCAGTAAAGTAACTTATGTAGATGTTCTTTAGTAGTTACCAATTTAATCATATATTTAAAGAAACAGAGCTTATACAGTGATTATGGAAATAATGAAGTCATTTGGAACCTCCCTTACTTTTATAAACCTTTCAAGAATGACTTCTTATAAAGCCAAATTATTCATTTTTTATTTCTATCAGCTTCATGATCTTACTATAAATCTTGGCACCTCATAACAAAAGTGGTACAAAAACAGTTGTAAGCCTCTCCCAATTGACATTGTATTGCAGACAAAAAGGGTATATGTCACTAATTAAAAAGAGAGCTGGAATTTTTTTGTTCAGTAAAATGATGCCTGCCTTCATATATCCCTAAGAAAATCCTGGGACTATTTGGATCATCAGTTTCCCCAATCAGCAACAAAGTTTTTTTTATTAATAAAGCAGAAAAATTGACACATTTATTATTGCAAGATGCAAACAGTTATCACTCCAGATGAAGTACAGAACATGAGCAGTTCTAAAGCAATTAAAGAAATCAAAGTTGTAGTTAAAAATGACCCCACAATGAAAACTCCAGGCCCAAATGGCTTCAGGGATGAATTCTACTGAATGTTAAAGAAGAAATAATACCACTTCTACTGCTACACAAAATCTTCCAGAATATAGAAAAGCAAGCCACATGTGCAAACTCATAAGGCCAGTATTACCATAATGCCAAAAATGACACAAAGATATTACAAGGAAAAAAACAACAACAACTAAAGATGAATATTCTTCATTAACATGGCCATAGAACTCCTTCCCAAAATGTAAGCAAATCAAACCTAGGAATATATTAAAAATATAGTACATCTTGACCTTGGAATGTAAAGTTGTTTTAACATTAGAAAATCACTTAAAATAATTCACTATATTAACTGACTGAAAAAAGAAAAACCATATGATCATCTCAACAGATGCAAAAAAACATCAGTTACATTTTAAGGTTTACTACAATTTTGTTAACTTCTGATTTGGGAACTTTAATTTTATTTGTCTAGATAAGACTTTTTAAATTTTTATTTCTAAAGAAGCTTTAGGTTACATAAATATTACATCAAAAATACAGGAATTCCCATATACCCCACAACTTCCCTCTCCCCCCTTTCCCCCATTAACAACATCTTTCAATTATTTGGTACATTTGTTACAATTGATGAACACATATTGAAGCACTGCTACAAACCACTGTCTATAATTTACATTATAGTTTACACTTTGGACCACTCAATTTTATAGGTTTTGAGAAAATGTATAAAGGCCTTTATCCATCATTACAATGTCATGCAGGACAATTTCAATGTCCCCAAAATGTCCCATGTTACACCTATTCTTTCCTCTCTCTCCCCTCAGAACCTCTTGTGGCCACTGCCTTTGTATCAATGACAAGAGTTCTTCCATTGCTAGAATAATAGGTCTGTTTTAGTCCATAGTAGCATTTCCCCTATATTTATTCATTCTTCAATCTTGAGATTTGGAGATGGTGATGCCCACTATGTTTGATTGAGAGGGGGCTTAGGTCACATGGGACAGATGGATGGAACTGTCTTCTTTGCATTTGTGTATACTCTGATTTTTGGGATTGGTGTTGTCCACTATTATGCTTGTTAGTTGTACTGGATGAGTCCAATGAATTGGAGTAGGTATTGCTACTCTGCTGAGATTCAGGGCTCAACTAGCACAAGAGCAGACTGAAGATTGAAATCTTTGGGACAGATATTTAATGAGTATAGTGCTCATTATAAGTTTAAATAAAAGGGACAGAAGAGTCATGTGTAGGCAACTTATAAATGAGTCTAACTCTGTTATATCGGAGAGCATATATTCTAAAGTAAGGCCCACTGACAGGCTGCCAAATTCCTGAGATTGTCTGCCCTGCCTAAAGTGCCTAGATATCTATAGTGCTCTCAGGAGCCCCACTGTTTGAGGCAATGTTTACTGTGGCAGTCATTAAGATCTTGCTGAGACATGCAAATGTGTATGTCTCCCTCTCACTTTGAAATCACATAGTCATAAAAACTCATTTGTTTTTAATATTCCCCCCTTTTGGTTAAGGTCTTTTCCCAAAAGCATCACTAGTTGGCACATGGTAATAATCCCTTGGTACCAGGGAGGCTCATCCCAGGAACCATGTCCCACACGGGGGGGAGGTAGTGCATTTATATGCTGAGTTGGCTTAGTAAGAGGCCACAATTCAGAAGCAAGGAGGCTTTCTGAGGTAACTCTTAGGCAATATATATTACTAGGTGTGATGGTTAGGCTAATGTGTCAACTCAGCCAGGTAATTGTCCAAGTTGTTTGGTCAAGCAAGCCCTGTACTAATTGCAATAGAAGGACATTTATGGACTTTAGTTACCAGTGAGCTTAATGCATAGATATCTGATTACATCTACATCAGCCAGGAAGATTGCCGTCAGCAATGATTGACACTTTTTCCAGTCAGTTGAATGCCTTATAAGGGGAAGTGATTTCAGCATTCAGAGAGAATTTCCCAGCTTATCTTTGGACAGTTAGCATCTCCCTGAAACTCATCAAGGACCTTCATTGGACTTTCATCAGAGCTCCTGGTTTGCAGCCTGTCTGCGGAACCTGGACTCTTGCATCCCCATCATCACATGAAAGACTCATAAAATCTCATACTATTGACAGATATCTCCTGTTGATTCTGTTTCCCTAGAGAAGCCTAACACACTAGGCTAAGTTTCAATTTCACAAGAAAAAGGTTCATAAGTACAACCATGAATAACAAGGGCCTGGTGTAATGGTCTGTCCTATTTCATAAGGCACTGCCCATGTCCTTGGGGGATTCTTGCCTCTTTATTTGATAATGTGGCAGGACTTCCCAGGATCAGAATTCAATATTCTTTTGGTTATTGTGTGGATCTCCACCCACCGAGACAATGCTCTGGGAACCCTTGAACATATTCATATGCCACAGAGGCATACCCAAGTATACTCCTCCCCATATATCCCCCCATCACTGACACCCCACACCAGTGGTCCTCCCCTGCCATAGTTGTGACAATTCTGTGACCCAAAACCTCCCTATAAAGTAAAAAAAATAAAAATAAATATAAGAAAATAAAGTATTAGAATTAATAATAAAAAATAAATAAAATAAAAAATAAGAAATGAAAAATAAAAGAATAAAAATAAAAGAATAAAATAAAATTTTGGGGTGTCTTTCATCACCATAAGATCTGTTGTCTTTTATGTACAGTGACAGTTTCTTTCGCATATTCCCCCCGTGTATTTTTTTTTTCTTTATCTTCAAAGAAGCTTTAGGTTACAGAAAAGTCACATAGAAAATACAGGGGATTCCCCTATACCCAACCTCATGCCCCTCTCCCACTGTCCCTTATTAATATAATTTTACATGTGTATGCTACATTTGTAACAATTGATTAACCAATATTAAAACATTGCTATTAACCATGGTCAATGGTTTACATTATGGTTTACATTTTGCACCATAACTCTTATAGGTTTTGACAAAATTTAAAACGGCTTATATCCATAATTGCAAGATCATGCAGAACAATTCCAATGATGTAAAAATGCCTTTCCCTTTCCCTTCAGAAACTATTGTAACCAATAAGTTTCAATTTTTGAAGAATAACGTTCATAGTAACATGTATTAATATTGAGGGCTTGACATATTGGTCTGTTATCTTTTATTAAACGTAGCCTATGTTCTCAAGAGATTCTTGCCCCTCTAATTGAGACCATAGCAGGACTCCCCCAAATGAGACTTGAATATTTTCTTTTTTATTTTGTGGGTCTCCACCCACTCAGATAACACACTATGACAAGATGAACATTTTTATATTCCATAGATGCAGGCCCCAGGTATGCCCTATCTCACATATTACCCCCACTCCCGATACCCTTCACCAGTAACCCTTCCCTGCATTATTTGACAAAGGAACATTCCTACCACTGTATTTTTAGACACAGATCCACAAATCCCCAAAATTCACCTTGTTTCTTCCTCCACCCCTCTCCCTGGCTCCATGGATAGCCCAATTCAACCATCCCGCACCTTACTGCCCCACACATTTCAGCACTTGTGACCCCCCAATATCTTTGCATCAACATCACCCAGATCTACTGCCCAAGCACCCCATTCACCTTATTGTAGGTTTTGCCCATAGTTAGCATCGGCTCACCATATAATCCTCCCTTTCTGTCTCCTGATAACCTACCTTCCAGACTCTAGCTATGCTCAATTTGATTAAGTCATATCAGTGAGGCCATGTAATATTTGTCCTTCAGTGACTAGCTTACTTCACTCAACATAAGATCTTCAAGAATCTTCCCTGTTGTCCCATGTGTTAATATTGCATTCCTTCTTACAGCTGAAAAATATTCCATTGTATGTATATACCACAATTTGCTTATCCATTCATCTGTTTATGGACACTTTGGTTACTTCCAACTCTTTTGGGAACAGTGAATAATTCTTCTATGAACATTGTTGTGCATATATCTCTTCAAAAGAAATCAGTAATTTCCTTGAAATGAATGAAAATGAGAATAAACATATTAAAACATATAGGATGCAGCAAAAGCAGTGCTGAGAGAGAAAATTATAACCATGAATGCCTATATAAAACAAGAAGGAAGAGCTAAAAATCAAAGACCTAACTGCACACCAGGAGGAACTAGAAAAGAATAACAAACTAATCTCAAACCAAGCATAAAGAAGGAAATAGCAAACATTAGAGAAGATCTAAATGAAATTGAGAATTAAAAAACAGTAGAAAAAACTACAAAACCAAAATCTGGTTCTTTGAAAAGATTAATAAAATTGACAAACTCTTAACTAGACTAACAAAAAAAAGACAGAAGATGCAAATACATAAAAAACAAGTGAGAGTATATCACCACTAATCCCACAGAAATAATGACTATCATAAGAAGATACTTTGAAAAATTGTATGCCAACAAGATGGATAATTTGGATGAAACTGACAAATTTCTAGAAACACACAAGCAGCCTACTTTGATGAAAGAAGAAATTGTTGAACTCAATGACCAATCACATGTAACAAGATTGAATTAGTCATCAAAACCTCCCAACTCATCTGCCCAGGATCAGATGGCTTCACAGGTGAATTCTACCAATCATTTCAGAAGGAAAAAACACCAATCCTGCTTGAACTATTCAAAAAATTAGAAGTGGAGGGAACATTGCCCAGCTCATTCTATGATGCCAACATCACCCTAATTCCAAAACCACATAAAGACACCTCAAGAAAAGAAAACTACAGACTAATCTCTCTAATGAACCTGGATGCTAAAATCCTCAATAAAATACTTGCTAATTGTATGTAAAAACAGTATGTTCAAGTCATAATTTTCATTACTGCAAGTATGAACCCATTTGTAAATAGAAACTTTGAATATGTTAGTGAGGGTGTGAACTCATTTGTGAAATAGGATCTTTGAATATCTTATTCAGATTAGGCTAAATTGAATCAGTCTCAGCTGCTCTGCTTTCTTCCCAAGTTAAGGTATATGGCCCATCTCTCCATCAGCTTCAGCCCTTTGGGCCTCTCAGGGTTTCCTCTCTTTGCAGTTCAGCTGTGGGCAAAACTGGAGACCTTTCTCTCACATTGCAGGATCAAATACTGCAGCTCCCTTTTCCCTATGTTTCTCTGTTTATATGAGACACATCAAGCGGGCAGGGACTCAACCTGAGTCACACCTCACTGGCATAATCCAACAAGAGTCTCATGCCACAGGGGTGGGTTAGTTCACAAACAATCTTTCTCTTTTGGGGATTCATAAAATATTTTCAAACAGCCACAATCATTTACCCTTAGATTTATTCAAACATTTCACATTGCAGCTTCTCAGAAATATTTAGTAGCAATGAAACTTTTCTCTTAAATACCTACTTGTCACAGATACATATAATCCTTCTGAACATCTGTCTTGTAAATTAAAATATTTAATAACTGTGCACTAACTCTTTTAATATTCATTTTATAATTTTTTAAATATTTAATTGATCTTTTTTTACAATATCTCTTTCCCTAGCATGAAGGTTAGCTCAAATTTCTAACTGGTGCCAACTTCCCCCTCTCACTACTTTCAGAAATTGTAATGTTCTACCCACTGTTTTTACCTAAGAAACCTTATGTCCCTGTACATACATTTTTTGCATTACCCTGTTGGTACATGTAATTACTTTTCCTTTTTTCCCTGTATTTCATCATGCTTGTTGTAAAAACACATAATACATACATAGTATTTTTAATTTTCAAAATACAGTCCATACCTCTTCTGAAAAAATAGGGATGCTAATAAAATAAGTGGAGGAAATTCTGGAAAATTTCTCTATTATCCAAAATTATTGGATGGAAGCTTAAACCAGGTGTTTGTGTCATGTAATTTAGAATAGAAATATAGACATGTTACTTTTCATGCTATATCACTAGGTATTATTTTTTCTCTCTAACAGAAATATGTGAATTGTCAATGAGTCTAATGGATCTGATTGAAAGTAATAAATTAACTTATTTATGCATTCAAATTGCAATTAAAATATTTCTTCGTGTGTCTTTCTCTTTCATGTATTGGTATACTACTGACACTTGAGATTTAGAATCAAGCCACAATCATAAATAAATTTGAAATATGTATTCAATTATCTAATACTCCCTTAGAATATAAGAGAATTTCAATTAATGAAAAAATAATGTTTTAATGATTTTGAAAAAAAAAATGACCATAAAATTTTTAACTAAGTCTGAATTACAATCAAATTTCTTGTAAGGTATGACAACTACTTAGTAGGACACTACCAAGTAAATAAATGTAATTCAGTTGTACATAAAACTCAAATGAAGAAAAAATGAAGGAAGAGAGATAGTGAAATAAAAAGTAAGAGTATATACCAAAAAATCTAAGAAGTAGTAACACTACCTCGTAAGTCGATTCCTCACTGTGTAATTTTTGAATGTATGGGGCTTACACTTTTAATATTGTGCTGTTGAATTTTTAAATAAAATGTACAATACTTCTCTTCAAAGATTAGCAAGAATTATATAAGTTGAGTATGTACATATCATAATTCTTTTCTAAAGTATTATTTTCTATGTTCCACATATTATCTGATTAGTATAATTTTAAAATCTTTGAGAAATACTGAAGAAAATGCATTACATCCTGAAATTCAAACTCTGATTCCATAAGTTACTCAATATTGTGTTAGAGGTTCTACCTAGAGCAAGTAGGCTAGATAAAGAAATAAAAGGCACCCAAATAGGAAAGGAAGGAGTAAAATTTACACTATTTATTGATTATATGATCCTATAGCTAGAATCTCCTGAAAAATCCACAAAAAAGCTACT
>JAQZBX010068769.1:0-15693 GCA_029593785.1 Cabassous unicinctus | reverse complement strand
TTGCTATCAAGTCATCCCCCACTTTCCTCACTCAAAATGAGTGAGGAATCAAACTAAATAATTTCTAGCTTTTCTAGAAGAAAAATGGTAATAACCACGTAACAAAGCAAAGTCAAGCCAAGAGAGAAAGCTGAAGTTATTTAGAAATGTGGGGGGAAATGGATCACATTTTGAATGCTAAGAACTGTCAGCAGGTCATGTGCTCTTCTCAGCTGCTGCCTGTGTTCAACATTAGGTAGGGGATTCCTGAGTGAATTAGTTAATCCAATAAACACCGAGTGTCTACAAATGGCCAGGGTGGATGCTGGGGACAAAAGATGAATTAGACAGGGTTCATGTCCTCAGGGATCCTTTCGTTTTACTGGGGGCAACCAAGATGCAATCCAGTATAAATAAAGCATTACAGTGTCTGGACAGCGAGTTACACACAGTGCAGTGGGGTTTGAAAGCAGCAGCAGTCAGTTGTAACTGGGTTGCCGGGGGCTTTGGGGTGGGGACACGGGCAAGCTTAAGGAAGGCTTCCCAGACGTCCTGACTGGATATGGATGCCCTCCTAACTCTTATTGTTCAGTGTCAAAAAAGTTCTTTTTCAACATTTGGACACTCAAAGTTAGTTACTCTTCAAACAGAAATATTCTTTAGGTTGCAAGGTCTATACAGTATCTGCCTAAATAATACAGAGAATATTCTTAGAAACAATAGTAATTGCTAACAGCTAGGCATGACTTGTATATTCTGGGCACTAAAGCAATTTGAAATCCCTGCAACAATTCCAGCACTGCCGTTATCCTAATTTACATGGGGCGGGGACTGATACTCGGAAAGAACAGGACCTTCTAAAGGTCATGCAGCCAGTAAGTGGCTGAACTGAGACTCCAGTCCAGGCTTTCTGACTGCCAGGCTCAACCTCGAAGCCACAACAAGGCTTGTGGTAAGGAAAACCTTTCTGAGTGTTCTGTATTCAAGAACCAGGCTCCGGGATTCTGGAAGGAGGCATCCACAACGAATCTCGGGTACCATTTCCTTGGTTTGGTCCTCGCAGGCATGTGGATGTCTGTGCATGGGCATGTGCACAAGGCTGGTTGCAATACTCACGTAAAAGCAAGCATAAAGCACTGAAATGTTACAACGGGAACAAACTGGCCAATCCTCATGGAAAAGGTAAGCTTGATTATTCCCACAATGCATATTCTTTTTTTCCAATAACGGTAAGCCCCAATGTCTGTCTGTCTAGCACCTGTTCCAAAGGATTTAAAGCCAAGTGGCAGGAGTACCTCATTTTCCTCACATAAATACTTACGGAGTGTTAATTTGCTTTTGCATTGGAAGTTATTGATTCTTTTACCTATTCAATTATAAAACCTTAACGTCCACAAAGCAGCTTAGAAAGTTAATGAAGAGTAAGTTTGTTATTTTGTTGGGTTTCATCTCCCAGCACAGCACTAAGCTTCTGGAGAAAGGGCAATCTTTATTCCAATTACACTCAATACACTTGCATTATTTAACAATCAGCCAAAGACATTCTGGAAGAGGAAGAACGAGTTTGAATGAGGAAATTTTCAGTTATGACTTTTAGCCCAATAATTTAAATAGTGGATATTGTTTCATGGACAAAACTATACTAGCTCATTAACATAAAGACTAACTAAGCATCTGGTGAGTGTAAAGGCACATTGTACTACACGGGGATTTTAGTCATGGTTTTATTAATTCTTCAAAATGGTTCCAATAGTTTATTGATGAACATTATATGGCATCCATGTCCTACTCAATTTATTACTGTGATTTCTACTATGTTATCAGTAAATATGGTATTTGTATATTCATCCATCCATTCATCCATTGAAGAAGCATTAATTATGTGTCTGCTAACTAGCAGGTACTATTCAGGAGAACTGAAGACAAATGAGGTAAGTGAATCAGAGAGGAAACAGAGGAAGAGGAGAAGCAGGAGATGTCCTCTGTTTATTTGGTGACAATCGCAGCTTTGTCTTTGCTTTAACTGGCATTATACTGATTCCTCTGGAAATTCGCCTGAAGTTTTTGACAGTCAAACCTCTCCTGTCTGGGCATTTGGAAGGACCAGGGATCCACTGGGGAGACTGGGCGATCTCTACTACCTTTAAGGCATTGCCTGGTCAGTGGCCAGGCTGCTGCCTACACAATGGCCTCATCTCTTAGGGCTGCAGCAGGGTTTAAAGCACGTAATTAGGGAAACAAATCAGATCTGCAACCTCACGTGGTGCTGGCAATGCAAACCACCCCCAGGGGGTTGACAACTGGACGTACCACATGTACAGGAAATGGCAGACACATTACGACGTACTAAGCTGCCTCGTGGCTGGTGAGTTCCTTTTGACATGGCTTGTGAGGAACATTTCTATTTCAAATCAGGAAAACGTGGAGGGAAAGTACATGGTACAATCAGAAACCTGGTATCTAAGTTCAGGCTTACAGTACAGCACAACAGGGTACTTAACTGCAGTGCCTAAGACAAAGCAGACATCTTATTTTAAAAAGCCAAAGGGACTGAAAATACATTTGAAGATGCACATACACATGGGTGATCCTTAACAAGGGACCTAGATTTGTCCAGCAAAACAAAAGAATGTTCACTCGAAATTATTCTCCTGCATGCATTCATTTATTTAATGAGGATTTACTGAATTCTCAATTTTTTTCAAAGTCTCCTTTGCACAGGGTGGGGAGGATACAAAAGAAGTAATATAGTAGAAATATCACACTCTGCCTTCCGGAAATTTAAAATTTCATGGAGTCATAAGATTCATTATTTTTTACACATAATAAAAGGAACCTAAGCAAGGGTGTGAGTAGCCCAAACTCAACGCAAGTTGCTAAGGGGATGCAAAGTAAGGGGCCATGGTGGGGCAGGACAAACATCCCCAAAGACATGGAGAGGTGGGCTTGCCAGTGCAGCTGACATGTCACACTCACCTGGCGTCTCCTCTACCTGGATTGGCTGCTCACTATTCTAACCACTCAGGGCATGATGGGTTGACATCGTCTCAGGATGTGTCTGGTCCAATTGTCATCCAATGTTTCCCACCCTCAAATCAATCTGCTAGGACACCATTAGTTGCATACTTAAGTTTTAAAACATCTCACCCCAGCCTGGGTTGACTTTTCCCAGGCAGCAAGTTTAGCTTCCCACCTAGGCACACTGCTAGGCACACTCACTCCTGGAAAAGGCAAATGCTAAAGCACAGGCTTTCTGAAGACATATTTGGCAAGTAAGTGATATTCCCTACTTTTAAACCTTTCATTCCATACTTTCACTTATTTTTGAAAAAACCCATTTTTATTAATTTGCTCAAGCATTTCTCAGATGTCTGAAGCACAAAGTGCTGGGGGCGGGAGAAGGACGGAGAATAAAATGTGGTTTCATCTTAACCGAGTCCTTAAAGTGTAAGCAACAATTGCTCTCCCAGAGCCAAACAGACACCTGGCAAAAGTGTGATGGACGGACGGACAGATGGATGGACAGATGATGGGAGGTTAGGAAATCCAAACTCAAACAGGTCACGGCTATTTACACGTTAATTATGAGAGGGCCTATTGCTGAGCCATGTGAATAACACTCTCAACTTGGCACTACAACTCTTCCTAAATCCACAGTTAAGAAATGATTGCATAATGCTATGGAATATCTGATATTCTTTCATCATGTTATTGGTATCCCTGTATTGTGCTTGCTTTTCTCCAAAAAGAGCATGAGATCTCAATTTAACATCATAACCATTAGGCAAGGGATCTGGACCCATTAGTACCAAATCTCCACTGTGCCCTGACTCATGTCCATCCAAGGTACACATTTCAGCTCCTCCCAAGCCCCCTCTGTGCCCTCTCCACCCCAGTGCCATGGCTCTTCCCAGTTTTGATCCGCAGTACACCAGAATCAAACTAACTGACAAAAGGAAACTGCTAAACTATATGTCGGGGCTGTCAGGGCCATTAAGCTTTTGTTATATCAGCAACTTTTATAATATTAACATCTCAACCTACCACAGGTTTTATTATTTTTCCTGAGTAATAAAGGGATTTTCTACAGAAAGCCCATGGCTCTTGGATATTAAAGTGGTCCCCAATTTTCAATATGGCATAAAGCTGATGGATGCCACTCAGATTTCACTCTTGAACATCATTACATCAGTCTTCCAAATATGATTCATTTAGACTTAAATGCTCCAAATTTGATGAAGAAATGGCAAATGCTCTATTATATTTCACAAGCTACAAATGACATCTTCTAGACAAGAATTAAGGGATCTAGAGCTAGAGTTCAATGTTATAGTGCATGGTTTTGTCAAAAGTCTAGAATTCAGGAAACTTCAATGCTTGATGACCTCTCTGTTGGCCTTCACTCATGAACGTTCTCTCTCATTCTCAAGTTTATATCTTGTCTGCTGACAACTACACTGCAGGAAACGAGCCCCCTCCCCACCCCCCAGGGTAGCAGGGAGCAGCAGAAAGTTCTGGTATCCTCCTGCAAATACCAGAGTCCAAGTCCTGACAAGCCAGTTCTCTTTGCCTCTGCATCTGTACCATGGGGATATCAGGAAAACATCAATTGTGTCTTATCCCTGTCAAGGCCACATGAACATCAAAAACGAAATGCCAGTGGCCAATGCCTTCTTATGTGGGGGGAGGTGGGCAGAAGGGCAGCGTCCTGCAGGAGTTAGAGCCAGAAGCCAACATTGTGGTCTGGAGTAGGACCTTCTACTCCATTAAATCCACCGACCTAATGAAAGTACGGGCTGCATACTCATTTTCTTTCTGTCTCTCTCTATGGGCCTTACATCTACTCACTGCCTCACACAATGTTTAGGTTTGAAAATACAAAGATGAGTCCCAGTTCATCTCAATGGGGAATGAGGTAGAATGTAGGATTGTCAGTTTGTCTGTCCTCTAAGTCATAAAATAGGCTTTTATTTGGATGTTCATGAAGAAATATGTTGCTACTGCCTCACATTTTTCAAACATGTTTTTGTTTTTAAAGAATGATGCAAAATCAAAAGGGTCTGAACTTATTCTCTGGCTTTTGCTCTTAGAATTTCTGTTGACCAGTCAGAAATGACCGGTAGTCTTAGAGAAGCAAATGACAGCACTCTGTTCCGAATACAACGTGCTCACCTTGCAACAGTCAAGAATTGCCAGAATCTCTAGGCTCGATTAATATCTGTTTTCTAGAACAAAGGGGAGGCAATTTTTAGAAAATACACAATAGAGTCAACTGTGCTCTATTATTTGCTTAATGTGAGCACTGCAAGGGGAGATTGCAGTGAAAGGCTTCCCCAAAGACAGTTTGACAAATGGGAGTGCATTCAGGACCCAGCATCGAGAATGGCAAAAGGACTAGAAACGCCATCCCGTGGGGAACAATTAAAGAAGCCGGGAGAATCTGAGTGAAAAAGACCAGACCAAGGAAGAGTGGGTGGGAGCTACACGGAGTTCAGTTAGTTCAGCGCAAGAGAGAATTTTTATCAGCGTGGTTACTCTCTCATGAAATAAGTTCCCTGGCCCTGGAGGTTTTCAAACTGAAGATGGATGGATGCTTGAGGGAATGTTCTCAAGGATACTTGAAGATTAGCTAGGTGGCCGTGAACATCCCTTATGATTCCAAAGTCCGGTGACGTTTTGTTTAAACATTCTGTCTAGACTTGCATTGTGATTGCGGGTCGCTGACCTCTCACTGGAATGCTAACTGCCCTGGCCTGACAAGACCTAAAGAGCAGAGAGGGGGCAGCTGCTTTGTCCCTGCATTCCTGAGGATTCTGACAAGAACGATTATCTGTTTGCCGACGCCAGCCGGCTCTGCACAGGGGAAAGCATCTCCACAACCCCTCTGACTTCCGTCTTCCAACCAGACAGCTTACGATGATCGGCCGCTGGCTCCTCATGCTCCGATCCCTCGAGACAGCACAATTCCATCACCATACTTAGCAGCCCTTACCTCTAAGGGGTCAGCCAAGAATAAAATGCAAACTGGGGCTTGTGACTAGAGAGCAACGACATGGTACTTTGTGGGGAAACCTCAAGCGCTACGTCAGGTCGGGCAATTTTCTGAAGAGTCGCATTTAGGCTCCTTGTTACCATCACGCTGATGTTTTCAACATGGCGCCTACTATCGGGGTCTTGGAGACAGGTTTGGCCCAGCCCATCGTATTCACTGGATGCAGGTCACTCATTCCTGCAATCGGTTTTTCTGTTCCAAAGGTGTGTGGGGGTAGGATGAAAAGAACCATTCGTGTGCACTTGGCTGCGCATGGAGCTGCTGGGCTGTTGAAGGGGGCTGGAGACGTGCAGTGCCAGGAACAGCGGCCAAGAGAAAGCTGCTGGGATGGTGGAAAAAGGGGCAGGGGTCAGGGGTAGAAAGTAAGAACCGCTGGAGACGGCTGGATGGCGGAAGATGACTTTGTAAATTTCTTGTAAAATGAACTAACATTTTGATAGACTGGATGGCGTTCAAACACTCTCATCCATATATTGTTTTCCTTTGATCTCCAAAACAGGCCCGAGAAGCAGGTACTAGCATCTTTATTTTATAGATGGGGAAACTGAGGCTTAATGAGCTCACGTGCTTTTCCAAGGCCACATTCCCCTTGCACTCAGCGGGAGTGTTCTCTCTGCCCTACTAAGCTAATTACATTGGTGCTGTATTAATTAATTGCTTCATTCTAATGTTTAGGTGCTGTTTACACTTAAAAATCGTTTGCATTGTGGAAATCACTCTATAGGTAAAATTTATTTATTTCTTCTTAAAAACACTCATACAATAAATGACAGGCGTCCCCTGACGCCTTTGGTGAGATATTCTCCACATGACTTTTAGTGTTCTCATCCTTTCTCTTTTTTTAAGCTTTCCCCAACTGTGAAGGAAATGAAATAACAAACAAATTTAATGTTGCAAATGAAATACCAAGTGCTTTTTTGCTGCTGGAGACATTTCAGTAAATGACTTCGACCTTCCTTCTAGCTCCTTCTGAAAGCCAAGAAGAACCAAATGCCGATATGCAGGCACCGGGGGCTTGGCGGGTGGCTGTGTTTGGTATCTGTCTGCAGAAGGCTGGGCCTGGGGTCACGGCCAGGAGAGCGCCCAAGCCAGGTGCCCAGAGGGCCCCGGGAAGCCTCAAGGCAAAGCTGTTCCTGTCCCCTGTGGGCAGGGCCACTTTAAAGTGACTTCAAAGAGAGCAACTAAAGGAAGAGGCTGGTGGCAGGAACACGCAGATCACCAGCCCATAATGAGCCAGACAACACACCTGCCAGAGGGGTCCGCGGGCTCAAGTTCTTGCTGGAGCTCTTTCATGAGCCACAGTCAAAGGCGCTCTGCAGATCCCCCACTGCGTGCTCCTCTAAGTCCAGGATAAACGCACTCGTCGCCGTGGCGCCCTGCTCTGCGTAGCCCGAGGATGCTCGCCCCCTCGCCCTGCGCTCACAGCACCCTGAGGGCAGAGGCATCAAGCTGAACAGCCCAGAAAGGGCTCCTCTCCAGGCAGGTGCCGGGCGGCCCTGCAAAGAGGAGGGCAACGAGACAGATGCTGTTGGAAAAGCCAAACCACAAGGAGGCCAGGGAGAGCCTGGCCAACCTGGTACGGCAACCGGCTGATACACACTGTAATTTGTTCTCGCTCTTTGCTGTTCTCTTCCCCCCATGGAAGCTCCATGTATCGCTGACCCTTTAGTTCTTTCCTCTGAGAAATCTGGCTCGCAAGGGAGCATGTGCTGGCAGCAGATTCCAAGGCCCGAGAGAAGGATTCTATCCTAAGTCTGCAGTCCACGTCAAAGGCCCCGTGAATCTCTCTGGCCCTCATTAGACTGTGTGTGTCAACTGAACGCATCCTAATTTTCTTGGCTACATCACTACTGAAAGAAAGCCTTCAGGATGGTCTCATATAGCTGACCCTAAGCAAAATGCAAATCGAGAGTCCTTTCTGTCAAAACTCACTGAGGGGGCATCTGCAGCTCAGTCCATCTGTCAGTCATTCAGGGTTTAATTAAAGCTGATTATGTGTCAGGCTTTAAACTCAGTGCATGAAAGCAGCAGCACACAGGCCTTATAATCCAGTGTTAAACAACACTAGTATTTCCTCATTTCTATTTCAGGAACCTTCACCAGCCACAGGCAGCTTTTACATAAGGAAGTATTTTTTCCTATGGTATCTCTTTATATATCTTTTTACCCCTTCATCTTGTCTTTGGGATCCCTTTTTCAATTGCATTTTAATTGTTCTTTCTATCATTATCAGTCATCTATCCATCCCCCACCCCCCATCATCTATGCAGCCATCCACCACCCATCCATGCATCCACTATCCATCCATTCAACTACCACCCATCCATCAGCCATCCATCCTTCCACCATCCATCCATCCATTCACCCACCCATCCATCAACCATCCATCCTTCCACCATCCATCCATCCATCCATCCACCCATTCACCCACCCATCCATCAACCATACATCCTTCCACCACCCATCCATCCTTCCACCATCCATCCATCCATCCACCCACCCATCAACCATCCATCCTTCCACCATCCATCCATCAGCCATCCATCCTTCCACCATCCATCCATCCATCCATCCACCCACCCACCCATGCATCAACCATCCATCCTTCCATCATCCATCCATAAGCCATCCATCCTTCCACCATCCATCCATCCTCCCACCATCCATCCTTGCTGAGTGTATTCTATGTGCTGGGTGCAGTGTGAAGCACTGATACACAAAGGTCCTGTCCTTGAGAAACCTGCAGCCTGGAGCAGTGACATACATGCAAATGCAGTGAGTGCTTTGGAGCACTCAGGAGGAATCACCAAAGGCCCCACAGGCCAAATGACAGAGGAGGGGGAGGAGCTCACAGGCACAGAGGAATGGAGCAAGGATGTCTGGGCAGCAGGGTCATCACAGGGGAAGGAATCGGAGCAGGAGAGAGCATGGGGTATTCAAAGAGGGGAGGAAGTTCAGTCAGAATGAAGCATAGGGTGCACGGGGGAGGGGTGAGGACTGAGGCAGAAAAGGGTTGGGGCCAGAGTGTGAGGAGCCTGGAAGTTCTTCCTCATCCTTTATTTGATCCTAATTGTATTATCCTGATGACAGCAGCCATAACTACAGCTGCTGGTACCACCAGCTAGGATCACTATTTATGGAGATCAAGCACTGACTACATGCCAGGCATGGGCTAAACATGAGTTCCCTTGTTGACTCTTCAAAATGACTGGTGGGGAAGACACTACTAGTATTCTGACTTTACGGACTATCAGGTGAGGGCAGATGGGCTGTATTCGGTGGTGCTGGAATCCTACACAGGCAGACTTGCTCCAGAGTCCGTGCCTTTAAGCCCCACAAGCTACTTCTCTGCTCGATGGCTCACCCTCTGTGTGTTCTTCAGACATGCATCTGCAGCTCTGTGTTGCTAGGCTGCCTTGCCTGCAGAGCCTTCCTGAAGATGGCACTGCCGTATGCCCACTCCCTCTTGCTGCCTAGGAGGTGTGGAGGCTCCTTTTCCTCTGTATTTCGGGCACAGAGGAAACACAGAGCTGTTGGGTCTTCCTGTCTTCATCAGATGGGTGCCACAGGCGCGGCATCCGAGTGGGGCTCGGCGTGTCCCAGATGACTGCATCCAGTGTAGCCACTATGCCAGATGGGGACGGAGGACTGGGGCTTGCCTTCCCCACCCACTGAGACTCCCTCATAAATATAAGTGCTTTGCCCTACACACAGCTCCTTGGGTCAGAGGAGAGGGGACTGACATTGGTCCGTTGATTCTGCACTCTTCCAAATTCACTCATTTAGCCAAAATGAACCGAACACCTTTGTGTGCTACTTGCTGGGCATTCCACAGCAATGACATGCAGTGTTTTCTGCCCTTGGGGAAGAGAAGCAGAAAGAATGTAAGCAGAATGTATAACAACTTGCAGCTACTTTATATATGAAAGAAACAAGCACGAATTGTAGATTGACAATGAGAAGGTGGTGAGGGACAGCCTTCTTTGAAGAGAGGCCCTTTAGAATGGGACCAAAAATAGGAAGTCTCAAGAGCTCATAAGAGGATTCTATAAACAACTGTATGCCAACAAACTAGACAAAATGGATGAAATGGAAAAATTCCTAGGAGCATACAAACAACCCATACTGACCCTAGAAGAAATAGAAGACCTCAACAAACCAATTAAAAGCAAAGAGAGTGAAACAGTCATCAGACTCCCCCAAATGAAAAGCCTAGTACCAGATGGCTTCACAGGTGAATTCTACCAAGCTTTCAAAGAAGATTTAATACCAATCTTACTCAAACTCTTCAAAAAAACTGAACAGGAAGGGATGCTACCAAGCTCATTCTATGAAGCCAATGCCACCCTAATACCAAAGCCAAATAATGATATTATGAAAAAAGAAAATTACAAAAGCATTTCCCCAATGAATGCAGATGCAAAAATCCTCAACAAAATACTCGCCAATTGAATCCAACAACACATTAAAAGAATTATTCACCATGATCAAGTGGGTTTTATCCCAGGCATGCAAGGGTAATTCAACACAAGAAAATCAATCAGTGTAATACACCTCATTAATAAATCAAAAGAAAAATCAAATGATCATCTCAACTGACACAGAAAAGTCATTTGACAAAATACAGCATCCTTTCCTGATAAGAACACTCTAAAAGATAGGAATCAAAGGAAACTTTCTCAACATGATAAAGGGCATATATGAAAACTCACAGCTACAATTATACTCAATGCTGAAAGGCTGAAAGCTTTCCTGTTGAGATTGGGAATAAAATAAAGATGCCCACTGTCACCACTGTTGTTCAATATAGTGCTAAAGGTTCTAGCTACAGCAATTAGGCAAGAAAAAGAAATAAAAGGCATCCAAATTGGAAAGGAAGAAGTAAAACTTTGCTATTTGCAAATGATATGATTCTATACCTAGAAAATCCCCCAAAAAACTACAACAAAGCTACTACAGCTAATAAATTCAGCAGAGTGGCAGGATACATGATTAATATGCAAAAAACAGTAGTGTTTCTATATACTTGTAATGAGCAATCTGAGGAAGAAGTCAGGAAAAACATTTCATTTATACTAATGACAAAAAGATTCAAATATTTAGGAATAAATTTAACCAAAGATGTAAAGCACTTGTATTCAGAAAACTACAATGCATTGCTTAAAGAAACCAAAGAAGACCTAAAAAAATGGAAGAACATTCTGTGTTCATGGTCTGGAAGACTAAATATCATTAAGATGTCAATTCTACCCAAATTGATATTTAGATTCAATGCAATCACAGTAAAAATTCCAACCACCTTTTTAGCAGAAGTGGAAAAGTCAATTACCAAATTTATTTGGAAGGGTAAGGGGCCCCGAATAGCCAGAAACATCTTAATAGGAAGAACGAAGTTGGAGGACTCACTTCCAGACTTAAAATCCTATTACCTAGTTACAGTGGTAAAAACAGCATGGTACTGGCATAAAGACAGACATATAGACCAATGGAACTGAACTGATGGTTCAGAAATAGACCCTCACATCTATGTCACGTGATTTTTGACAAGGCTGTCAAGCCCACCCAGCTGGGGCAGAACAGTCTATTCAACAAATGGTGCTGGAGAACTGGATATCCATATCAAAAAGAAAGAAAGAGGACCCCTTCTCACACATTATACAAAAATTAACTCAAAATGGATTAAAGACCTAAATATAAAAGTGAGTACCATAAAACTCCTAGAAGAAAATGTAGGGAAACATCTTCAAGATCTGGTGGTAGGTGGGGGTTTCTTAAACTTTACACCAAAAGCATAAGCAATGAAAGGAAAAAAAAAAGGATAAATAGGACCTCCTCAAATTTAAACACTTTTGAGCTCCAAAGGACTTTGTCAAAAGGTGAAAAGGCAACTCACCCAATGGGAGAAAATATTTGGAAACCACATATCCAATAAGGGTTTGTTTTCCATGCTATATAAATAAATCATACTACTTCGCAATGAAAGAGCAAGAAATCCAATTTAAAAATGAGTAAAAGACTTAAATAGACATTTCTCCAAAGAGGAAATACAAATGGCGAAAAAGCACATGAAAAAAATGTTCAATATTGGTAGATATTAGGCAAATGCAAATCAAATCTACAATGAGATATCCTCTCATACCGCATAGAATGACCATTATTTAAAAAACAGAAAATAAGTGCTGGAGAGGATGTGGAGAAATAGGAACACTCCTTCACTGTTGGTGGGATTGTAAAATTGTGCAGCACCTGTGGAAGACAGTTTGGTGTTTCCTCAGGAAGCTAAATATAGAACTGTCATATGATCCAGCAATCCCTCTACTAGGAATATACCCAGAAGAACTGAAAACAGGGATGTGAACAGACATTTGCACACCGATGTGCATAGCAGCATTATTCACAATTGCCAAAAGATAGAAACAACCCAAGTGTCCATCAACTGATGAATGGATAAACAAAATGTGGTATATACATACGATGGAATGCTATGCTGCTGTAAGAAGAAATGAAATTGGGACCCATATAAAAACATGGATGAACCTTGAGGACATTATGCTGAATGAAATAAGCCAGACACAAAAGGACAAATATTGTATGGTCTCACTAATACAAACTAAATACAAAGAATAAACACATGGACTTAAAACCTAGACTATAGGTGACTAGGAGATAGGATGAGGGCTGAGAAGGGGCACTGATGCTTAATGTATATAGAATTTTCAATTAGCTGGACTGTAAAAATGTGGAAATGAATAGAGTTGATGGTAACACATTACAGTGAGTATAAGTAATACGTCTGGTTTAAAAATCGGTTTGTGGCTGAAAGGGGTAGTCTAGGGATGTAAATGTTAATTGAAAGAAAGCTAGAGAATAATCTAGGGACTGAATAACCTGGAGGTGGATGAGGATTGTGGTTGATAGTACAAATACAAGGATGCTCTCCTATGAACTAGAACAAATGTATGTCACTATTACAAGGCAGAAAGAATATAGTGATGCATGGGAAAATACAATTAATGTATCTTATGAACTATCATTAGCAATATTGTAATATTCTTACATCATGTCAATATCAACACTAAGGGTCAATAATAGGGGGGTATGGGATTTTTTCTTTGGGACTATGGAAAACATTCAAAGGTTTACAAGAGAGAGGACTGCACAACTCTGATGAAAATGAGAGCCACTGAGTGTACGCTTTGGATAGATGGTAGAAGGCATGGGATTGTGTAAAGTGAACCATGTGGTGGAAGATGGACTGTGGTTAACAGTACAAATATGAGAGCGTTCTCTCATGAACTATTACAAATGTACAATACTAATACATAGTGTTAATAACAGGGGGTATATGGAAAAGATATACCAAGTGTACCCTATAGACCATAGTTAGTGGAAATAGTCTGATCATGTTCTTTCATAATCTGTAACAAATATTCCACAACAATGTAAGGTGTTGGTGGAGGAGTGATGAATGGGAATTCCGCAAATTATGCATGATTGTATTGTAAGCTCACAACTTCTCTAATAAAAATAAAATAGGAAGGCTCTGGCCTATGGAAGGGTTTGGGGAGGGATACTCCAGGCAGGGAGCAGAGGCAGGGAAGAGTGTAATATGGTCCCAAAGGGATATTAGAGAATGTAGCTGGAGCAACCGAGTAAGGACGAGGGGCACACGACGATGTTGGTGGAATCAGCAGGGTTGGCAAACACCAGGGGAGAGAATTTAGGTTCTGTTTTAGCTGCAAGGAGCCCTCAAGGGTTTTCAGTGGGGAGTGTCACAGTTTCATTTATGCTTTAATCACTCTAGTTATGTGGAAGAGATCAGTGGTAGAGCAGGGGCGAGGGAGGAAGCGGGGGGCAGGGGGAAGCTCAGTTGGCCACCCCACGAGTCCAGGTGAAAGCTGATGGTGGCTGGCACGGGATCGGGGGCATCAGTGGGGGTGGATTCCAGACTGACTTGTATGGAGGAAGGGGGACTGGAGGCTGTGGGCAAGGGAAGAGAGCCTCACTGAGGACTCCCGGTGTTCTGGATGCAACAACGCTGTAGGTGACAGTTTCCTGAGATGGAGAAGACAGGAGTGGGGGCAACAAGGGCCAGGATTGGGGCGAAATTCAAGAGTCCCGGGCTGGGCAGCAAAGATGATTCAACAATGTTGAATGCCATACACAGTGGCCTGACATAGGGTTTTAGAGGCTGGAACCCTGGAGTCAGCAGCCTGGGTTTAAATTTTGGCTCTGCTAATGACTAGTTATGTGTCCTTGGGAAAGCTGATGAACTTGACTTTTTTGCATTTTTAAAATAGGGATAACCTTTTTGTGGTTCTTATGAGGACTATATGAGTTAATATACATAAGGTGTCTAGAACAGTGACAGCAAAAACAAAACAAAACACCAAAAACAAAAAAGCAAAACAACAAAACACCACACTAAATGAGAGCCATTATTTCCCTGAATGACGTCCATTGAACACCTGCTCTGTACAAGGCCTCTCGTCAGGTGCAAGGGGACATGAAGCCACCAGCTTTACGTACAAGGGGCTTACATTCGACAGTGTACATACCCCCGTGCAGAGCAGTGCCTTTAGGTTTTCCTTTGTACAGCCACCGACCATTTTACCACTGGCCAAGAAGTGTGCCGGGATCCCAAGAGAAACACGGCACGGGGCCCCACTCTGCACGGTTGTCCCGTGAGCCCACCTCCTATAGTTACCTTGCTGTTTCGAACCTCCGCTTCCTACCCCGGTAGATGTTGGTTTCCGAGGCAGCTCAGGCTGCTCTCCTCTGGTGACCACACTGGAAGGCAAAGATTTTCTTTGGGGGCATTTTAAAAAGCCCTCCCCAGCAGTTTATCATGCGACTTCTGCAGTGGTCACAGAATATCTAAAGAGGTTTGAAGCAAGGAGGTCAGTGGCATTTTGTGAAATATACCAAAGGCCTATTGTGGCATGTGACTGTCTGGTCCTCCTTAAAGGGCATTGGTTTTACTGGTCTAGAACTGTGGGTTTCTGCCACGTAATGTGAAAGGCAGAGACATGCAGCCTACCCCCAAAGGCAGAGAGCAGGGCAATTTTGCCAAAGGTTCACTGTAATTGATTATTATTGAAATATATATAAAATATGTGCAATGAGCATAGTTATTTCAGTAAATTATTCTGGGAGAAAATTTCTGAACTTAGGTTACCAATAGGATAAGGTTTTGCTTAATTTCAAAGTCACAATGACTTTGGCAATGAAGGAGAAAACCTATTTGAGTCCTGCCACCAGTTAGATCCACGGCAGAACTGCACTTTTTGTAGCAGGCACAAAAGAACTGGTGGCTTGAAAGAAAACTCAGCCATGAAACCCAACAAAGGGACTGATTCTTTCAAAAGATAAAGAGACAACAACAAGGACACTAACAACTCATCTCTTAAGTATGTGAGAGAGGCCAGGAAAGAAAAACCTGCTAAGGATTGGTTTGGAAATGGGGGAGAGGCGCATGCAACCTGAAATGCTTCAGAATCAGGGCTTCTCATTCTGCAAAGTTTACATTTGTGAAATGAGGAGAATACTCTTCAATAAAGACTCTCAGTGCTTATCAGGAAAAGGTAAGGGGAAAAATAAGAAGGCCCCAAATACAGGCTGTTATGTGACTCAAACTTTGGAGTCACCCAGTCGCAAACAGC
>JAQZBX010068768.1:0-15693 GCA_029593785.1 Cabassous unicinctus | reverse complement strand
ACCAGGGTTGGGGACTGAACCCCAGACCTTGTATGTGGGAAGCCGGATCCTAACCACTGAGCTACATCGGCTCCCGAGTTGTTTTTTGTTTGTTTGTTTGTTTGCTTGGTTTTTTGTTTTGTTTTGTTTTTAGGAGGTACCAGCGACCGAACCTGGAACCTCTCATGTGGGAACCAGGTGCTCAACTGCTTGAGCCACATCCGCTCCCTTGTATTTCTTCTTGAGTCAGTGAGGGTAGTTCATGTGTTTCTAGGAATTTGTCCATTTCATCTAGGTTATCTAATTTGTCGGCGTACAGTTGTTCATAGTTTCCTCTTCTAATCCTTTTTATTTTTGTGGTGTCAGTAGTAATGTCCTCCCTTTCATTTCTCATATTAGTTATTTGTGTACCCTCTCTTTTTACTGGTTTTATTGATCTTTTCCAAGAAATAACTTTGGTTTTGTTGAGTCTCTCTCCTTGGTTTTATTTTTTATTCTCTATTTCATTTATCTCTGCTCTTATCTTTGTTATTTCCTTTCTTTTCTTTGCTTTGGGTTTAATTTGCTCTTCTTTTTCTATTTCCTCCAGGTGTGAAATTAGGTCTCTGAGCTTTTTCTTTTTTAATGTAAGTACTTAGAGCTATGAATTTCCCTCTGAGTGCTGCCTTCACTACATCCCTTAAGTTTGGTATGCTGTGGTTTTATTTTCATTCATCTCAAGATATTTTCTTATTTTCCTTGTTTTTTTTGTTTGTTTGTTTGGTTTTTTTTAACCTATTTGTTTATGTGTGGTGTTTACCTTCTGTAGGTTTTTGGATTTTTTAGTTGTCCTTCTGTTATTGATTTCTGGCTTCTTTCCTTTGTGGTCAGAGAAGATGCTTTGTATAATTTCAGTCTTTTTAAATTATTTGAGACTTGTTTTGTAACCTAATATGTGGTCTATTCTGGAGAATCATCCATGTGCACCTGAGAAAAATGTGTATTCTGTTTTTGGGTGCAGTGTTCTGTATGTGTCTGTTAGGTCTAGCTTATTCATAGTGTTGTCCACATTCTCCATTTCCTTATTGATCTCCTGTCTTGATGTTTTCTTCATTGATGAAAATGATGTACCAATGTCTCCAACTGTTATTGTAGAGGTGTCTGTTTCTCCCTTCAGTGATCTAAGTGTTTGCATCTTGTATTTTGGGGAACTGTCGTTAGGTACATAAATGTTTATGATTGTTATTTCTTCTTGGTGGATTGACCCTTTTATTAATATATAGTGTCCTTTGTTTCTTGATCCCATCTAATCTTTTATTAGTCTCTGTGGCTCTGTATAAATCAGTCCTACTAGGCTGAGTGGTATATTAAGTCATACAGAATTTGCAAGTGTGTGTTTTATGCCATTGAAGCCTTAATGTTTAATATCTTTTTCCTTATCAATAAAATGAGGATAATGAGATACTAACTACATGGATTTTGAATTAATTGATTGGTGATTATGAAGGTAACAGTCAAACCTTCCCAAACCTTCTAGTCCAGGAGTTCTTAACAAGGAGTCCATGAGCTTGAATTGAAATTTAAAAAAAAAACATTCTTGTGGGAATGTGTTGGTGCGGGTGTGATGTATTTATTAAATAATACACAGTATAGTGTGGGCTTAGTAATGGGTCCATGTTTTTCACCTGACTGGTAAAGGGGTCCATGGAACAAGAAAGGTTAAGAATTCCTGTCTAGTCTCAACAGAAATCTTTATTGTTTTTTGAAGCTTTCTCAACTTCACCTCTCCTTCTCTAGACTCGAAGCTCTTAAAATAATGTAGGATCTCATTGAACATACTCCACACATTTATTAATTACTTAGGACCAGTCATTTTCTTATATTATTTGCTAATCTTTTATGTTGCGATGACTCCTAGGTACATTATGAGCGCCTTGAAAATAAGAAGCTTGTTTTGTATTTAAAATACTTAGAATTTCAGAAATTAACAACTAAAAGAAACTCTGTAGAGATGATCATATCAATTCATTTTACAAATGAAGAACCTTGATAGATCATGTTACTTGCCCATAGCTGGAGAACTAGGATCATCTTCTAGCAGCTGTCTCCTTGACTAGTTGATTATAAACTTTAATCAGAAGGAAGTCCGAAGCACTACTGTTGGTTGAAGCTACCATCCTGTGTATATAAACTGTGTTAGTGTAGAACAAAGTTATTTCTAACTCCTGATTTCAACACATGATATTTCCTGTTTGTTGGTTTCTTGTGGCACATTCTTAGGGGCAGATTGTATGCTATTTTTGGAGGCACAGGATTATGATCTTGAAAAAGCATTCTTGGTTTTAGATTAAAATAGATTGGTTTCTCAGGTTAAATAAATACTCGGGGTTTCTATTTTCATGTATTCTATTTGGTAGTAGTAACTTACATTACGTGGTATGGGGTTGGTATGTCCATTTATAGAAAGTAGTAGATCTGACTGTTTCTATGATCTATGAATTCAGATCTTTAATTTTATATTCCACTTCTGGTTTCACTTTCCAAGTTCCTATTATGTACAACACAAACAAACACACACAAACATGCACATCCCACACACTCACAGTGGTGCTAAGAACAAGCTCCCTAAGTACAGGCAAGGCAAGACTATACATTTCTAGGGTACCTGAAGTGTTTCTTAAAATTCATTTTACAGTTCTTGGCATAGTGGTGGGTATATATTAGTTTTTTTTTTTAAGTATGTACCACGGATTGAACCCAGAACCTCATACATGGGAAGCAGGTGCTCAACCACTTGAGCTACATCCGCTCCCTGTATTAGATATTTATAAGGTGTTTGTTATTTGATAGGATTATTTGTCTTCTCAGAAACATTGATTTATTTCTGTGGTAGCATATGCTTGTAGTTGGCATGGTCCAGATCAGCTCAGGCTTTTTTTTGCAGAATACTCCTTGTTTCCACATAGAGTTAGAATGTCTCCCCTGCCCTTCACTTGTGCCCCCCCACCTCCTGCCCCACTGAAATCATTTTCAGAAGGTTGTCTTTGCTTTTGAATCAAGACTTTCATTATAGATCTTTCTTCTTTCCAAAGGCAGTTAGTTCCCTTTCCTGCAGTTGGTCTTTGGGCTGCTGGTGTGTGTGTTTGCTTACAGCATTTGAATCTGTGCAGCACATTGGCTTTCTAGACATCCTTTGTATAGTAACAGCATGTGCGTAGGGGCTGGCAGCCTATAAAACAGTTTTTCTCTCTCCTCCCCCACCTCTCAACCTCACTCCCTCCCTAGATCTGGTGACATTACATAGATAAATGTGCTGGCTAGGAAAATAGCAGAAGGAATTGAATGTCTGCCAAAAATTTGCAGCATGAAACCAAGCTGGTTACTTCAGCCTTGCTTTCCTGATCTCTTATTGTGTGTGTGCAGTCTGCACTTGTCAGGGCTTTCCTTGTAGAGCATTACGTCACTATGTAGTCCACCCTCATTACACTGTCTTTTCTTTTAAAATGCTACTGTCCTCAGGCTTCAAACTTGTTAAACACTCAGGATTTTATTTATACTGTTAGGGAGACAGTATGAAGACAAAATATATATGTCTGATAGAGAAAATTTAATTTGTTGTAATAGCTACTTAGGGTATGCATGGATTTGTTTCTTCTATACACATACATGTGTATATGTATGTGTTTCTGAGCAATATTAAGGTACTGTGAAGAAGATAAAGTACTAGTGACTACCTAAAATTATTAAGTTGCTTTTAAAAATATCTTTTTGTTCTTCACTAAGAGAGCTATTTTCTCAAAGGGCTTTGAAGATAGTTTAGAGATGCACTGATTTTTGACTGTTGATTGGCATTGCAAATAGTCATTTCTAGAACAGAAGTGATTTCATTTATATACTGTCTGTTGAATTAAAGAGAATAATGTGGTATCTCAAAATTAGGAGTTCTTATTTTCAAGACTGTTAATAAAGTTGAGTATCTAGACTGTACAAAAATGTATCAGTGATTTGAGAGGAAACAAATAAACCTTTTATTCTTTTCTAAAATTTGGTGAGGCTGCTTGAATCCATCTTTTTAAAAAGTTTTGCCTATCAATTAAAACTTTTCAGGAGCAGAAGTAGCTCAAGTGGTTGAGCGCCTGCTTTTATGTACCATGTTTGATCCTCCGTACTTCCTAAAAACAAAAAAAACAAAAAACCAGCTTTCGTTGGGGAGTGGATATAGCTCAGTGGTTGAGCACCTGCTTCCCATGTATAAGGTCCTGGGTTCATTCCGTGGTACCTCCTAAAAAAAAATGCAAAAAACAAAAAAACTTTATATAGTACTTAAAATAAGATGAGGTCCTACTTTTTTTTTTTTTTTTTTAATGTGTTAGCTTATTACAGTTTAGGAAAGCATTATTTTTAATAAGCTCATTTGGGTGCCTTTATCCATAGTGTTTTCATTGCATTTATTCCTTAGCATATGCTACTCTGTATTGTAATATACTTTTTTTCTTTTTCTTTTTTTATTTTTTTGTATTGTAATATGCTTTTAATATGTATGTTCTAGTTTTACAACTAGATTGTAAGACCCAGTGACAGGTAGCTAGTTTTATTGCATTTTTGTTTCTCTAACACCAAACCCAATGTTCTGGTACATAATAGATGTTATGGATAATGGAATGTGGCAATAACATTGAAGATGAAAATAGTATGAGGTTATTTCACTAGCTGACCTTATGAAGTGGATGCCAAGATATGAAGATGTTAGATAATTAGTCAAGATCCAGTCAAGAAAACAGAAACCACACTATGTATTTCAACAGAGACAGTGTAGACTAGGGAATTGATAAAGCAGATGTTGGTGAACTGAAAAGCAAAATGGTAACACTAATGCAGAGGAATAACTTCTTGAAGCAACTACCACCCCCAGGCTGGAGGAACAACAAGAAAGGAAGTGTGGGTTATTAGAACCTACAGCTTTGGAGGAGGGGCCCCATGGAGCTGGGGTTCAGAACTATGAGGAGGGACCACTGCCTGGTTGCTATTGGTATTTCAAAGGCTTGAAAGAGGGGCCCCCCAAGTTGGGACTCAGACTTCCCATCAGGAGACTTATTGCTCTGACTGCTGTTGCTGGCATTTTTCGAGGTAGCCTGATGAGGCTTTTCTGAGAGAACTGAAAGAAGCTAAAGACTGAAAACAACTGTTGCTGTTGGGAACCAGGGCCAGCGCTAGGGTGACATTGGCAGGAACAAGAAACCAACTGGAAGGAACAAATCCATTCTTTTGTCATCTTTACCTTCCATTTCCCTCTAGTGTTCCCTCTTGGTAGAGCCTAAAGGAAGCCAACTGACAGAGGAGAAATGAAGTGTACAGAGTCTGAGCTTAGCATCACAAAACAGCTTAATAGCTGGCACAAGTTTTATTGGCAGGAGTATAGCCTTTTTGTAACTCAGTTTGGCAGTATATCTAAAAAATCTTAAAGACATATGCACACCCTGTGTATTAGTTAGGGTTCTCTCAGGAAACAGAATCAACAGGAGATAGCTGTCAATAATATGAGATTTTATAATAAAATATTATAAATTATTTTATTATAAAATAAATAAATTATAATCCCTGTGGGGATGCACAAATCCAGGTTCCGCAGGCAGGCTGCAAACCAGGGGCTCCGATGAAAGGTCCTTGATGAATTTCTGGGAGAAGTTGGCTGTCCAAAGAGCCGGGAAATTCTCTCTGAATGTTGAAATCACTTCCCCTTTTAAGGCATTCAACTGATTGGATAAAAGCATCACCCATTGCTGATGCAGTCTTCCTGATTGATGCAGATGTAATCAGCCATCCATGCAGTAAACTCACTGGTGATGGAAGTCCATAAATGCTCTTGTATTACAATTAGCCCAGTGCTTGCTGGACCTAACACCTGGACACAATTACCTGGCCGAGTTGACACATTAGCCTAACCATCACACCCTGAGATCTAGTAATTCCAGTTAAAGAAATATATCCGAAGGAAATAATCCAAAATGTGAGCATACATGTATGTACAATAATGTTTGATGCAGCATGTAGTGAAAATGTTATACAACCATTAAAAAGGTGATATTGATTTGCATTTATTGGTGTGGGAATATAAACGTAACAAAAAAAAATCAGATTATAAACCGCATGTATTTTGGAACTATTTGTGTTTATTTTTTTAAATCTATGTATAGGAAAAGCTGAGAACAATATACATGAAATGAGACTGTACAGTGTTAGGTTGAAAAGTACAGGTTTTGCATCCAGACTGCCTGGGTTTGTATCTGGGCTCTGATATTTATTATTTTTATTACCTTGGGTAGATCAATCTTTCTGGTAATCAGTTTTCCCATCCAGAGTAGTGGTAATAGTACCTACCCCACAGGGCGGTTGTAAGGTTCAAAGGCTTTAATACCTGTAAAGCATGTAGAACAGTGCTTGCAAGCATTAAGTGCTCAGTAAATGTTAACCATTAGAAGGAGGAAAAGAAAAATGAGATAATTTTACTGTCTTCTCTCCCTTTTTCTCTTATCTAAATTTAAAAAAAATGTGAACATCATGACTTTATAATTAGATAAACACAAACTTTTCTATTAAAACGAAAAACAGTGAGGCAGACAAAGACACATTAACTATTCTTTGCTTATTTCTGGAAGACCTAGAACTCCAGGATACTGGATAGGTAGAAAATTATTTCCCACTGCAACCTAGATGCAACTGGCATTTGAAGCTTTTCTTTCAACAAGCCCTTTATCCCTTGTAGGGGCATTTCATTCTTCTTCAAGAGCTCTACAAATGCTCAGGGACTTGGATTATTATAGTCACATCAGGCTAGATTCCTAAGGCCTTGATCTCACTTTTGCCTTAGCTCTTTGGGTGGTTCTCTTCCCTCTGCTGTGCTCTGTACAGAACCAAACTTATGCCCACCACTTTTGTTTTTTTTTTTAATTACTGAAAAATTATTCACCTTTGTTTTTTATGTGGCCTGCAGGTTTCAAGATATTTACTGTAGAAAAGAAACAGTTTAAAATTGAGTGTTACCCAGTTCTTAAAGTCATTTGTCATTCACTGGTCACTTATTTCTCTGCATTCCAACCCTTTTCCACATTCCTTGACTGTCTCTTAAGACCCTCTCTCTTAGTTTCTTAGGCAGACCAATTTTGCCCTACTCCTTTACAAAGACTCTAACATGCCATGCTAAAAGGCTTTTATAAAGGGTATTTATTTGGGGTAGAAGCTTACAGTAACAAGGCCCTAAGAGTCCAACTCACGGTACCATAAGAGATATTTTCTCATCCAAAGTCTGTTGCCACATGTTGACGCAAGATGGCGGGCGATCTCTGAGAGGTTTCAGCCTGCCTTCTTCCTCTTAAGGCTCTGTGGTCCCAGCTTCTTCTGATCTCAGCTGTAGGTTGACATAGGCTTGTCTCTCTCCCGAGGCTCATTCCTTTCCGGGCTCAGCTGCTCTCGTCTCTTCACAAGGTCAGCTGTAGACTATCAGGCTCATCTCTCTTCCTAGGGCCTCTGCCGTGTCTAATGAGCTGTCTCTCTTCCTCTGTGTGTCTACTTCTGTGTGAGAGTCTATTTTATCAGCCCACCACGGAGGCTGGGACTCAACGCTGAGTTGCACTGTAATGAATTGAGTCAAAGCCCTAGTTTTAACATAATTTAATCAGATGTCTCAGCTGAATCTAATAGAATCAAAGGGGTATCACACCCAGGGGAACAGACAGGTTTACAAACATAATCAACATCTCTTTTTTGGAATTCATAAATAATATCAAACTGCCACAGGGTGTTATTACCCGTTTAGCTACATTTAGGAACCTGCGGTGGCTTCTGTATCTTTGTCGTCTTCCCTTCTCATTACTCTCTGACAGTGGTAAAAGGAGTAAAAGATTGATAGTCTTAGTTGTGAATAGCGCTACTCTTGGAGAAGACAGAACTTGTGGTCAGTTTTAAATATGTAAGTTTAAATCCTGCGACACCCACCATATCATATGATTTTAGTATTGCTCTTTACTTAACCAATAATGGAAACATTTTCCATCTGTAACTTTTTATTTTGTCTTGGAAAACATTGTTTTCTATAGGTTATTTACTTGAGCAACTGCCAAAATGAGTTGAAGCTGCATAATGTATTTAGAGTATTGGACTTGGAGTCAGAGTACCTGACTTTGAATACCACCTCAGTCACTTTACTAGTCATGTATCACCTTTGACAATGATTTTATCTTCGGTAAAATGTAGAATGTATAATGATTTTAAAGATTCCTTCCAGGGAAGCAGATGTGGCTCAAGCAATTGGGCTCCCGTCTACCAAATAGGAGGTCCAGGGTTCGATTCCCGGGGCCTCCTGGTGAAGGCGAGCTGGCCTGCGCAGGAGTGCTGGCCCATGCAGAAAGCTGGCACAGCAAGATGAGGCAACAAAAAGAGACACAGAGGAGGTGGGGAGGGTTATAAATAAATAAATAAATCTTAAAAAAAAAAAAGATCCTTTTCGTTCCAAACACCATGATTCTGAAAGTAGCAGAACTAAACACATATAGATAGATAGATAGATAGATGTAACAATTATTTTTGATAGGTCTTGAGGAGAATGATATTTGCCATTTTGCTCAAGTGTTACTTGTTCGTAGACAGGAATAAATACCTATAATTACAATCTTTTAAAAATATAGTGAACATAAAAGCCTTGAACATCTTGCTCCTTCTAAATCATCACTATGATATATTTTTAGCATAGAAAGTGTTTTGTACTCAAGTACCACTAAAGAATTTTTTTAAAGTGGGAAATATGCAGTGGTAAATGTGTGTGTACAAAAAAGACTTAAAAAATCATAATGCAACCATGTGAATAAATACCACATATAGAATATTTATTAGTCCACAGAAAATTTTGAGGTTTGCATTTTTTTTGGAAGTTAAAAAGTTAATATAGGAAACTAGCACTTAATAGATGCTTCTTATGTTTGAGTTACAGTCCCATAACTTTATCTCATTTAATTTTCATGTAACTTGAAAGTTTAGTATGAAGGTATACATCTTTTTACACCAAAGAGGTTAAATAACTTGCCCAAAGAGATGCCATACATGGCAGAACCCATTCTGCCTCTAAGCTCTACTGAGCTGATTTTCATGGGCCAGGATACAAAGGACTTTGAGGGAAGGGGTAAAATAACTTGGGGAAAGAGCATATAAGGTATGATCTCAGAAGACAAGTGAGTAAATTGGAAATAGAAGACAATAGAGCAAGAAAGGTACTTTGGTATATGGTGGTGGGAATTGAATACCAGGCTGAGGGAATTGGCAGTGGGATATGTTGTTAAGTTTTTTGTTTTTTTTTTCCCTGTGCTGAAGACTATTTTTTTTTGTTGTTAAGTTTTTGAACCAGGCACAAGTAACAGGATAAAAATAGTATTTTAGGAGGATTAACATGGCAGCAATGTGTAGACTAAATCAGAGGAAGGAAAGATTAGAGGGAGTCAGTCCATGTGGGAGATTGCATATGGTGATAGATTCTGAATTAGAGAGAGTGATTGGCTTATAAAGTAAAGTAGAATGAAAAGGATCACAAAGGAAGAAAGGCAGTAATCACTTGAAAGCATCATACTTGGGTTAGTGAGGAAAATGACCTATCACTGGCAGATATAAAGCAGAAGAAAGACATCAAGATTTTCAAATAACTAATAAATCTGAGAAAGAAAACTACAATTTCTTACCTCAAAATTTAAATTTAGCAAATATGAATACTGTCATTTTTGGTGTGATCTCTGATTAAAAAATAGAATATTGTTATATATCTTAAATAATTTTTCATCTAAATTTAATCTATATACATAGTAAAAGTGTAAATTGAAATTGATCATTACTTATCTGATGATATCAACTTATTTTCTTTCACCAATAATTTCATTATTGTATCTAATTGAATGGATTCATGATAATAACGATGAATTCGCTTTAGTACCTCTATTAAAGCTTTGTAATGGCTAATGAGTTAAGCTGGAACTGATTAAAATTATACAATCATTTTATTGTAGACCAAAAATAATGGAAAATGGACTCTTTTCCAGGCTGTTCATGTTGTTTATTGTGTATCTTTTGCAACTGTATGTTTGAAGAAAAGATTATCCTAAAAAACAGATTATCCATGGAATATGTACTGTCAAGCATATGAGGTACTGAAGAATTTAAAGAGATTAAATCTTACCCAAGTACATTTTCCAGGACGATTCTAGAATCTAGGAGAGGTTTTGAGTAAGTAACTGAAAACCTCTTTGGAACTAAGTGTTGTCTTACTGTATTCTAATTTCAACAAATGCTTATTTAGTACATAATGTGTGCAAGGCACTTAAGAGGTGAATTAAGAGGTCTTCGGTGATTTCTGCTTACCTAGGATTGTCTTTCTGGAAAAGGTGAAGAAAAATTGAATTCTAAACTGTCAGAAAGGATTTGGGAGGATCATCAGTTCATCAACGACCATTCCTCATGAAAGAACCGCTTAAAATTGAGATGGCGTGTCACTAAGCGCTTTCCTGATTGGAGGAGAACAATATGTTTTAGAATGTTCAGCTTTCTCAGCAAAATATAAATACCTTCCAACAAGTGTGAATTTCCTACGGTGAACTCTATGTGCCAATTTGTTTACCTTATAATAATATTGGTAATTGTGCAGAAACTCCCAAAAGGCTTATTTTTTAATCTTTTGGTGTATAAGTAGATAATGTGAATTAATTGGTCTTGATTTTGTGAGGATTTTGTTTTGCAATTACTGATATTTATAAGTGCTATGAAAGTGTGAGTACTGGCTCTTCTTTAGTCTTCTCACATTTTTAGCACAGGGTTAACATGTTAAAGTTTTACTCACCAAACAGTAATATTTATTTACCAGACTTCTCATGTTTGGGGTAGTATTTTGGAAACCTGGTGATACTGTTTTTCTAGTGCATAGTCATTGAGCATCATTTTGGTTTCCTTTGCTATACGTGCTTAAGAATAGCCTGATTTTCCATTCTTCTAAGCTAAGACTTACCCCTTTTTTAATTTGGGTATTTTATTATGTGTAATAGAGCTATTCTTCAATTTCTTGCTTCAGCAATAGTAAAGATCAACTAATATAATGTCACAGATGAAAATTATGTAAGTTTCAAGTTCTGTGAAATAAATGAACATCCATTTAAGTACATTAAATTGAAGTTAAATTTACTTTATTTGATTATAATTGTGGGAGAAGAAAGGGAGAGGATAAACAAATACCTAGAAACTACTATAACAATTTGAAGATGTCTAGGCTGTAGTTTCAAGAAAAGTTAAAAGTAAGGAAGTGAAGTTAGTTGGGTAGATTTGAGAGGAGCCTGTACATGTACAGAGTAATTTGACTGGATAAGATGCATGGTAGTCAGAAAAAGTTTTTTTGGGGGGGATTGAGTTGTGCTTGATTGTGTATTTTTAAATCTTAAGAGATTTGTCTTACAAGAAAATTCTTAAGGCATAAGGGTGAGCTGTTTTTATGTAATTGGATTAGAGGAGAACCAACTTCCGTGTAGGTACAATGAAAATAAATGGGTAACATTTAAATTCAGTAGCCAAAATTTATTTCTTAGTGGTAATTAATTTTTTGAAAAGTTTTTTGGGGTGGCACCTTATTTCTAAGTCTAGTTACTGCATACATAATTAATGAATTAAGTGGGTTCCAGAGGAACTGGTAAAGATATAGTAGTAGTTGCTTCTCATTCTTTGACCTTTATAACCTATTACTTTAAGTCATCTCACTTGTGAGAAGATGAAAAATCTATACCACTTGTTTTAGAAAGACATGAGTTGTAGTAATTATTATAGAACATAAGTTTTCTGTATGTTGTATGGAGACTTTACATTTAATTCTAAGGTAGAATGATGTGACTATTTATTGCTTAGTGTGTGTGTGAGTATTGTAGGGACTCATATAAATTATATACTTCTTCCTTACTCTTTTAATCTTGGCTCTGCTAAATTGTCTCATTAATTTACAGTGGCAGGAAAACTTGAGAAATCGTATAGCTTTTAAGAAATCACACATCTTTATTGCCTGATTAGCCTTAAAAATTATTCTTTTAGCAGTTTCTGAAATAATAAATCTGGCTTTACAAGTGCATTATTTTTCCTTGAAAAATCTGGTGGTGATTCATTCAGATTTATCATGCAATTCAGTCTTGAATGAACTAGAGATAATGACAAATAAAACAGGTTCTTGAGTATCCTTTTATGTCAGTGTTTAAGAACAGAGACAACATAAAGGTAGTTTTGAGTTCCTCAGAAGATAATAGAAAATGGGGACAATTACAAGTATATAATGACTTTAAAAAATTAAAGACAAAGCTTCTTAGGGGGAAATAAATGAAATGGACTTTAAGATGATAATATCCCAGACGATGTATTTGACTATCTAGAAAATGTCTTTATTATTTAAGATACTTTAAATATACCTAAAATTATTTTCCTATATGGTGTAAACTTCAAGTAATAGAGATCATTGGGCAAAATTTTTACTTTTCCTTTTCTTTGAAAATTAATTTCAAAAGCTCAGGTCAGAATGCTATTCAACTGTCCTACTTGTTTTCAGAGTCTATTATGTGTTTGCCTCAATGCTGCCATCTGGTGATTGTTATGGAGCTCTGTCATGGTGCTGAAGGCTTCCTAGGGCAACAGATGACACTAGGTACAATATTAAGTGCCTTCCACCACACAGCTCCCCCTACTTTTGAGAAATTGAACAGAGGTGGGTTGCTGTGGCAAAAGTTTTCTTTAGTTGTTGAGGCTGTGAAATCACTTTGTGACATCAGTTTGTCAGAAGAACATATAACAGTAGAACAGTTATATACTATTGTAATTATTATTGAGCTGCACTTAGCTTTATCAGGCTCATACCAAATTCATTGTTCTTTCTATATAAGGTACTATTTTTCTTATCATTTCTAGCATTACAAGGTAGTTAAATTAATGTATTAATTCAGAATGCAGTCCTGAACAAACAGATAAAAGAGCTTTCACAGAGTTTATATTTAGTGAGAGACAGACAATAAAGTACACATAAACACATACACACACGATATGTTAGGGAAAGGGCTAAGGGGGAAAATATAAGCAGGGAACAGGGATATGAATTATTGTGGTTGGTGGGTTGCTTTGAAATGATAGTTTTGAATAAAGATTGGAAGGATATGGGGAAGAGCATTCCACATAGAAGGAAAGCAAATGCAAAGGCCCTGTGACTAGAATATCCTTGACTGGAAGACATTGCAAGGCAGGAAGCTGGGGTAGTGTGTAGGAGGGCAAGAGCAATAGATGAGGTCAGAGAGGTAGTTGTGTCTTTTTTAGGGGATTCAGATCACATAGGGCCTTGTAGTTTATTTGGCATTTAATCTGAGAAGGAAACCATTGAATTGAGGGTTTCTGGGCAGCTGAGTGGTATACTCTGATACACCTTTTAACAAGTGCACTCTGATTGCTGTGTTTAATGGTATGTAAAGTCATTTGCTGCAAACCCTTCTTGTTTTATTACCTGTAGAAACAGGTTTACTTTATATAGTTCATGGGAGCTAGTATAAGGACTACGGTTTGGCGGGTCTGGCAACAGTGATTAAATGGCATGCTGTCTCTACACAGATTTTTTTTATTGTCTTCACAGATTGTCAATTGTTCTTATTTTGTTTTTGTGATAGAGGATAATTGAAATCAGTCTGTAGAGTATTGGGAAAATATTATGAATATCTTTTCTTTCCTACAACCAGACAGCAGTTAATTCAGCTTTAACTCTTATTGTGAACCTAATGTAGTTTTAGCCCTGTCCCACACTATACATGTTTATTAACATTTTGAGAATGAGAATGATCTGGAGTTGTAATATTTTTATGCTTTTAACCATAATAGTTAGGCATTTCCTGAAGCACATCACTGTGTACCGATTTGCAGTGCTATTGATCAACAAATTAAAACCTCATAAGTTATATTGTAACATAGACAATTTATTTGAACCAAATTTTGCTCAAAGCTCATAAATTAAAATGACTAACCCCCCAGAGCACTGTTACTCTTCCCCAAATTGCATTTAAAAAGAAAATAAAAAGTCTTGAAGTTGTCAACTAGTTAAAATATCATGGTCATTGTCAGTAATAATATTTCTGTATGGATTCATTTTTATTTGAGTTGCTGAAAAATTTACCATCTTCAGTGCAAAGTTTTCAGGTTGAGGAAATTGTGGCTGCACTGCCGTGTGTTACTGGAAAGGATCTTTTGTATATAATTTGAGTCTCTTTGGACCAATGCCTTAATTTGACTTAACAATTGCTTCCGAGCCTGTCATATTTTCACGCTGTAAATATCAATACTCTTTAAACTTAAGTTGTCATTACTGAGAATAACAGTGAATTGTTTTGCATAGTATATAAACAAGGTCTAATATGTGGTCATTCGATATAGTGCCAGATCAGTTTAGTTAAACTATTTACACAGCTTCAAGTAACCAGGCAGCCAGTTTGCCTGAATCCCCTCTCCCCCTTAACACACACTTAATGAATAGACTTGAATGACCTAAATTAATATAGTTTGGGGTAGACAAAGTCTAGTAATATGAAGCTTTGATCATATATAAAAGAAATCTCAACAGTAGTAAATGTTTGCAACTTCACAGGGATAATTTTGCTAGGGATTTCTTAGATATGGTTTTAGATGCTATTTTCTGTAATGAAGAATTTTACTGTCTAGTTCTAGATGGTAAAGACACATTTAAAGACACAGGTTACTTACATGGTTTTAATTTTTTAAGACTACCCTTCCTATGCTGAAGAACCACAATAATTTATTTCAGACTTTCTCTTTGTTCTTCTGTGTTTGCTCCCATAAGCAGTAAAATGATTTAATCTGTTTCTCAGAAGTGATAGCAAATTAACCAAGTACCCCGCTATGCTTAATATGTTACTCAAGATAACTTAGTTTGAATTTTGATACTGTTGGCCTGTTTGCTCCATAGCTTATCATAAAGTAAGCTTCTCCATCTCCTCAGTGACAGGAGGTCACACTACAATTTGTCCTGTGATTATTTCAACTCAACTTTGTTCCTTTTTTAACCATATTGCTGAAATCATATAATGTGCTTTTTATGTAGGTTGTTACATTGAATTATGTCCATATCCCCCCAGTGGAGCTACTTTCCCATATTCCCACCCTTGTTTTAAAAAGGGGGTGAAGGTTGGGGATGGAGAAAGACCCAGGAGGAAGAATTGGCACATTCCTTGATCTTCGCTGCCATTTAGATGATTATTGTTCCTTATTGAACTAGTCCTTCTGCTCTGAAAGTCTTCCTTTTGAATAATACGTTGATCTCTAGAACAGTGCCTACTAAATATTAAAGAATTCATGCACACTTGCCATTGGGGGTTCCCTTTATTACCTAGAATTTTATATTTAGTAAATTACAAACTGAAGTTACTTTGCTGATCACAATCTTCAATCCTTCTACTTTTCCTATGCTTTTACCTCTTATTGAACCTTTATTTCATGAGGTTGCGATTTCCCTCTTCCTCGGGGGGTGCGACGGTGGAAGAGGAGACCCGGTGCTGGTGGCCCGGCTGGCGTGTGGGGGAATCCGGTGTGGAGGGCGACGCAGTAAAGAAGCTGCGGAGACGAGGCTGGTGGCGCAGGTCTACTTTATTAGGGAAGTGCAGTACAATTTATAGGGTTTAGGGCTACCGTGTA
>JAQZBX010068767.1:0-15691 GCA_029593785.1 Cabassous unicinctus | reverse complement strand
AATGGACACAGTAAAACACAAGCAGCAAGGGGGGGATAAATAAATAAATAAATAAATCTTTAAAATAAAAAAAAAAAAAGACAATACAGATAAGTTTCAGGAGAAGGTTTAAAGTGGGTCATTGCTAAGCTGCCATGTAGATGATGATGATGGTGGTGATGGTGGTGGTGGCTGTGATGGTGGTGGTGATGACGGTGAAGATGATGGTGGTGATGATGATGGTGATAGTGATGGTGGTTGTGATGATGATGGTGGTGATGATGGTGATGGTGGTGGTGACGATGATGATGGTGGTGATGATGGTGATGGTGGTGATGACGATGATGATGGTGAAGATGATGGTGGTGATGACAATGGTGATGGTGATGGTAATGGTGGTGGGGATGAAGTGACAAGTTACGGAGTATTTAGTATGTGTCACACTTAATCCTCAGTCCTATTTTTGACTTCCGAGGGTACCAAGGCTCATTCCCATATGCTGGCAGGCAGTGTAGCGGAGGGCATTACTGCACCACTCTGGCTGCTGATGTGGGCTGCTGGGGGCACTTCAAAGCAGCTGCTATGCAGTAGGTTCCCTTTTCCATCTTCTAGCACCTACTCAACATATATTTAATGAGCCGCCTCTGTTAAACACGCCAAACATTCTAGGCAGTAAGGATATAGCACTGAACCAGGTAAAAGTCCCTGCTCTCCTGGAGCTTACATTCTAGTGGGGAGCATAGGAGATAACCAAGGAAGACATCCTTCAGTAGATGGGAAAAAATAGCAAACCTGGTAAGAGCTAAGTAGGAAATAGTGACAAGACAGTATGGTCTGTGGTGCCTGAGGATGAGGATTCATTTATACTGATGGTCTGGGAAAGCCTCTGAGGAGGAAAGGAAGAGATGACATTTGGGCTGAAGCTAAAATGGTGAGATGGAGCTACTGTGTGAAGATCTGGGGGAAGGCACCTGCTCTGGGGTGGAAGATGGCATTTGAAGAACAAAGTGGAAAAACTGCCCAGGCTGGAACCCGATTGTGCAGAGACCGGATTATCTTGGCAAGGAGCCTGGATTTTTTTTCTAAATGAGGTTAGATGTAATCAAGCACCTTCAGGAGAATGCATAATCCAAGTTGTGTTTTTAGAAGTGGGCACCTGCGGACAGAACTCTCCCTTTTCCGTGGTGCACTTTGAAGTTCCTTGTTCCATGGACATTGGTCCCGTCACCCCTGGAGGACTGCGAGTTCCTGGAGGTGAGGAGTGAACTTGTCTCTTCCTGCACCTGCCTGAAGCCGTCAGCAGCGAACCAGCACCAGAGCGGCCAATT
This sequence comes from Cabassous unicinctus, assembly GCA_029593785.1. Lineage (NCBI taxonomy): Eukaryota > Metazoa > Chordata > Mammalia > Cingulata > Chlamyphoridae > Cabassous > Cabassous unicinctus. Next base: position 14,384 of record JAQZBX010068767.1, on the reverse strand, counting down.
GCCATAAGTCAATACCGAAAGTTTCCGTCTTTACCTGAGGGGACCTGAGAAACGAGTGTTCTGGTGGAAAGTGGAGTGCCAAGGCAACTGTTTCTCCCAAGTGCCTGGGGTCAGCCACTTCACACAATAAAGCAGACTCTGAAGAGAACATCGTTTGCCCCTTGGAGATGCTTCTCTGGGCTGGGGGGTAGGGGTGGGGATGGCATGCTCTCCACTCAGCCTCCCACACAAGCCTGGGAGCAGCCCTGGGTCTCATTAGGAGGGGGCCGTCAGATGAGCTCAGCATCCGGAGGGCCATTCCCCCAACACGGGCTGATAGGTAGCAGACGTGTGTGCTGGGGATGACCTGGTGAGCAGCTACCCCTCGGCCCCCGCCTGCTGGCCGGGGGCTCCCCCCACCCCCCGCAAGGTGCTCTGCAGATCTTGGCTCTGAGATCCATGAAACATGAGGCCATCCCCCATAATCAGAGCTGACTTATGGGAAAATTAAACACAGAAGGACACACCAGCTCCGGGGAAGGTTCCTTCTCCGCCTTCCTGGAGGCCCAGACTGGCTCCTAGCACTTCCAGGGAAAAGGGCTGACCCTGCAGTCAGCCCGAGAACTGTGACCCAAAGGCAGGCAGTTGCACCTTGATGGTATGTTCATATAGACAGGAATAGAAGGACGAATAACCAAAGGAGAAAAAAAAGGTGAAACCTTTTTCTTTGTAATGTACTGTCTACTCTCTAAGTCCTCATGGCTGTATAGTTGTTGTTTTTTTCCAGATGTAAATGAGTTGAAATCTCATTAATCTCACTTTCAGTGAGTTGAAATCACATTAAGATTTTCCCAGTGGAGTCACTTGCAAACTTCCTAGCTCCTTTTGAAGTCGTTTGAAGGAACACTGGTTCTGCTGGAGGCAGTCTCTGCTGGAGAGCCAAGGTGGCCCGGTTCAGGGGATCTGCTGGAATTGGGGTTCAAGGAAAGTCAGGAAAAGATTCCAAGAGATTGACCCCTGTGGAGGTGAAGCTAAGTGAGGCCATCAGCTCCACCATCACCCATTGGAACAGAAGGACAGACCAAAGTCCCCTCTCTTGAGGCTCACCGCTCTTGCTTGTCAGACAGGGGTGGGTGAGTGAGAACCAGGATTCTTCCAAAGGCTCCATGAGTTGCCCAGAGAGCCCTTTGAAGCCTGCTGTGGGGTCCCCTTCCACTGGGAAAGACCCTTTTCTCATCAGGATCTAAAGCATATGCTTGGTCAAGGCTGTCAAAATACATCACAGAGATGGTCCCAAACCAACATCTGAGCACCCCCTGTCCTGATCAAAGCAGAGGATGCAGAGACCCCGCTGCCCACAGATGCTGGAGTGGAACCTGGGTGAGCAAGCCAGGACGACAGTCTGCCGGCGCTCCAGCCATGGGCCTGGGGCCTATAGCCACGAGCTGCTGCCCGGTTAGGCCAGGATGGGCCTGGGCCCAAAGAGCCCGTCATGGGTCATGGCTCCTCTGGCCAGAGCCAGATCGTGGGATTTGCATCAGTCTGGACCCTAGCCCAGCAGGGTGGGATGAGGTGGGGCTGTGGACGTGGGGATGGACCTCTGCAGGGGTCGTGTGGGAAGCTGGAGAGCACAGATGGTGCTCACACCCCGGAGGCAAAAGGAGGACCAAAGCAGACGCTGGAGGCCCCGAATCTGAAGCTAACTGTAAATACAACAGCCACTTTGCTTGAAAACGGGCCTGACACGTGGCCCTGTGCCAGCACTTTCATGCCTGACCCCATTCAATCCTCCTAGAAAGTCTCTGAGGGCGGGAGGTACTTGCGTTAGCCCAGTTAGCTAACTGAATAATTGGACTGAATAATTTGCTCCAATTCCCACAGCTAGTGTGATGGCAGCGTTAGGATTTGAACCCACAGCTGTCTGAGCCCCAAGTCTGTGCCCGAATCCCTGGGCATGTACTGCTATCCAGAAATCAGACCATGTGTGACTCCATCAGAGAGAGGAGAGGTGGTGCTCAGGGGCCCGAGAGCCCCAGAGGGAGGAATCCTGCATGTGCCTGGGGGGCCTGGAGAAAACCAGCTCAGCAGCCACACACCAGGAGCAAGGTAGAAAGAGGAGGAGCAGAGCAAACAGGTGGGGGGACAGGCAGGTGTGGCAGGGGCCAGGGAAGAGCAATCCCCACTCTCTACCTCAATAGCTCCCCCCAACACCTTGTGAGTCTGGGGCATGGCCCCATTCTCTGGGAACAGGTAAGAAAAGGGGGCTCAGTGAGGTGATGTCCGTGGTGGCTGGTTTGCGGTCACCACAATAAAGGGGGGCAGTTTCAGAAGAAAATTGCAAATACGTTTGTGGGATGTTCTGTCTGGATCTAAGAGGGCCTTGCCCTGGGAAGACTGTGGCTCAAGAAGAGGCTGCTGTGTCTGGAAGGAGGAGAGGGGTGAGATTGTCCAGCCCCCTGGACCTGTTTTTCTGGTGCCCTTGGCTGAAGCCCCTGGCTCGGCAACCAAGGTGTCTTGGGGAGGGGTGTTGTGGGGCCTGAGCCAGGGCTTTGGATCACTCACCTAGCTCGAGATAGCCCACCGTGTAGCCCCCTACCCCAGACCCCAGCTCCCCAGCAGCCCTGGCTCAGCGTTTCAGAACCCACAGCTTGTCCCTGGCCCCCTGCCCATGCCTGGCACAGTACCTGACAGACACAGTGGACTTCAGGCTTCTGCCCAGCCTCTGGGGCTGGCACTTGCCAGGTGTGTCCTCCCAGCCCCCAGCTGTGCCTGGGCCTCAGAGCCGGACGCTCCTGGATGAAAACCCCATCACTCGCTAGCTGCGTGACCTGGGCAAGCCACTGCATCTGTTGTGCTGGTTATTGAGCTAAGCGTCTCTCAGCTCCAAGCCCACACTCTGTACCCTGTTCTGTGATGCTCTGGGACTCTGACAGCCACATTTCTGCTTTGCCAGAGGCTCCCTGCTGGGCTCTACCAAGGGGGAGGCAGCGGAAGAAGCCTGCAAAGCTGCAGGAGGGAGAGGGACTTGCTCCTTCAGGTCTGCATCCTGTTCCTAACAGCCTTGCTCCTGCACCTGGGCAGCAGCTGTTAGTTCCAGTTGTCATTTTCTCCATATCCGCAGAGCCAGCTCTACAGGGTCTCCTCAGAGTTATCAGTGCCCCCCTCAGAGGACTGGGTCCCACCTCCCAAGGGTCCCTCCTCCAAGGGTCTAAGTTTTTGCTGTTGTTGTTGTTGTTTTTTAGGAGGTATTGGGGAATGAACCCAGGACCTCGTACGTGGGAAGCAGGCGCTCAACCACTGAGCTACATCCGCTCCCCAATGAGAGTTGTTTTTTTTGTTTGTTTGCTTGTTTTTAGGAGGTATCAGGGATTGAACCCAGGACCTCATAAATGGGAAGCAGGCGCTCAACCACTTGAGCTACATCTGCTTTCCAAGGGTCTAAGTTTTTATAGATGTCCTGCCATCTCCAGGGGTTAGGCTGATGCTGAGCATCTTTTCATGTGCTTACTTACCATTCGTAGACTTATTTGACTTGAGTGTTCAAATAGTATATTTTTTTTTTTTTACTAGATTGTTTCGTTATTACTGAGTTGTAAGAATCCCCTATATATCCCTCCTGTTACTATCACTGTGATAGCCCCTTTGGGCCTTTTTAGCTGCAGTTCCCCCTTAACAATACTTGATGTGAAATACGCTCCGCCAAAAAGACAGTTTCTGTCTCCTGACCGATTTCACCTGTCTGTGCCTCAGATCCCTCAGCCGTCCAGCGGGGACGATGACCCTGCCTCACAGGGACCAAAGGCATGGCAGCCCAAGGCCTGGTCCCGCAGCTACAAGGGAGCCCAGCACCGTGAGCCCCCGTGTGCAGCCCCTCACGCCTGCTCTAAGCCGAGGGAGGAGGCAGAGTGCTCTTTGTGGGCTCCTCTCACCTGACTGGGAGCAACCCTAAAGGGAGGGACGCCCCTGCTGTTACCAGCCCCATCTGACCGACAAAGGAGTGGAGGCACCGAGAAGTCAAGCGCTCACTCGAAGGTGCTCGGCTAGTGAGGGGCATGGCTGACACCCGCACCAGTCACCCCGATTCCAAGCCCGTGTCCTTTTCACTCCACCACAGCTGCCACCTTCGAGAGCTAATTGCTGAACTAAGTTGCAACCTGACATCTGGGGCATGTGTCAAACCACAACAGAGCGTGTCTCCCCTTTCATCAGGCAGGGCCCGGGAGCTGCCAGAGCCCTCGGAGGAAGGGCGAGCCCTCGCTTCAAAGGCCTCCTCGGCCTCGGCCCTCCAGGTTTGCTTTTGGCTTCATTTCTCAGGCTCATTTGGTTTTAGGGACTGAGCTTTTATTTGTATATGTTAAGAAGATATTGCTTTCTTTTTTACACCTTCTCTAAGTGACCCGCTGCCCTTTTCTGGTTCTTTTACATCTATTACTTAATCCTCAGGGCAGCACTGTGCAGTCTTTGGGTACTGTTATTCCCATGTTGCAGATGGAAAAACGGAAGCTGGGAGAGCTCTGGGGACTGTCCAGGGGGCACAGAGAGGGCTGGCCTCTCAGCCGCTTTACTAGTTCAGGCTACCATAGGGAAGGGAAGAATCATGCGACATATGAACATGTTTCTGGATCTTGGGATGCAAATCCCACCAAGCCAGACCCAACAATCCAAGTTTTCCATTGCTCCAGATTCCCTCTTCCTCTGCCTTCTCCATGTGGTAGGAAGGGACAGAAGATTTCGTGCAAAGAGATAGCCCCCGTATGCTCTCCCCCTCGCCCCCATGGCCTGCCTTTCTTCTGCAGTCCTTCTCTTGCTGGGGTTCAGAGTGAACATTCAAGGGACATTTCATCCAAGGCCACCGACCATGATAGGAGGTGTGAATGCTGGCACTTCAGAGAGATTATCAGCCACAGGCAGAAAAAGCAAAGCGATTCCAGGTGTGCTGACATTCCCTGACTGAAGAGCTCGCTGCCCCTAGGTCCACAGCGCTGAGGAACTGGCCAGGAGGTTGCTGTGGATGAGACACTGGCTAAGACGGTCCCGCCACCTGCCAGGGAGGGGCCTGGAGCTGGCGCAGCACGATCCCCCATAGGTGTGCAGCAGAGCAGGCGGTGCAGCTTGGCGTGGCTTTCCCAGGGTGGAGCTGGCCTGCCCACCACACAGCTCGCTCCCCAAGTGTGTGTGTGTGTGTGTGTGTGTGTGTGAGTGTGTGTGGTCGGGGGGCTGCCTTGGTTGCATGACCCAGACTCTCTTCTTGAGACAGCTCAGCCAGGCTGGGATTCCTGCCTCCCTGGGAGGAGGTGGGGAGAGAAGCCTTGGGGACACTCTTCACGGTGTCAGGGTAGATGGGAACACAGGTGGATCTCTTAAGTATGCCTGCTGCAGCCGGCCGGTCCTGCCCTCCAGAGACAGAGAACGAGAGCGCCTCAATGCTCAAGCCCATTTCAATAAGTCAGAAGTTAGGGAAGAACAGGGCTTCCAAAATCAGAACGCAGGACAGGGTGGGATGCAAAATGATTACAATTGCCTCCGGGCTGGTTTCCCACCTCTCCCAGTCTCATTGCTACCCCCTTAGATCTTTCTATCTTCCTAAAGGCTGCCCCTGGTTGACTGAGAATCGCTGGAGGTTCCCTAATGGCTATGATATGAGACTCGGGCACTCAGCGCCTCCCCTGACCTGGCTAGGTCTTCTCTTTCCAGCCATGCAGACCATGCCCCGGTCACCCTACACTCTCCACCCACTGTCCTCATGTCCACCCCCACCCCTGCCCCCACTCCTCTGGCTCAAGGCCCATCTCGCCCTCCCGCCTGCCACTTACTGCCCACACCAGCCACTTCCTGCATGTCCCAAGGCTGTCCAAGTTTGCTATATTTTTGTGATAACCACATCTCACAGGTGTCCAGAACTTTCTGATGGATAAAGCACTTCCACCTTTGTTCCTCACTGCAGCTCTACAAAGTAGGGCTTATTCTCCCCACTTTGCAGAGGGGCCTCAGAGAAGTTACGAGTCTGGTTTTAAATCCCCCTGTCTGTGGAGGCAGGTCTGATGGTCTCCCCACCCAGGCTCTCTCCTCTCCCCCAGTGTAAGATCCACAGCAAAGACCCGTGGGCACAGGTGGGGTTCCTAAGTGCCAGATGGGAGGGAGATGCAGCCCTCAGCCGTGGCCCTATCAACCAGACTGTTTTAGAGAACAAGTCGCCCTAAAGACAGAGTTGCAGAGATTTATCATAAAGGGCTCCAGATAAAGCAAGAGGGATTTGCACGCCCAGATGTGGGCTTTGGGCATTTGGGAAGTAGGTGGGGTCTTGGCAGCAAGGTCACCTTCTCTCCCAGATGGGTGCTGGGTCCACTTTCCATCACCCCTCCATCCCTGGAGAGGGCACCTCTGTGGTGAGGAAGAAGGAAGGGGTCAGAGGCTCTCTCTTTCCACCGGGCCGTGGAAAAAGAACCATGAAGATGCATGAAAAGGGAGGGTGCTCCCTGTCTCCTGTCAGTTGAGAGATGCTTAACGCGGAAGAAGGCTGCCCCACGCCCTCGAAGGGAGGACAGGGAGGGTGGACCCTGAGCGCTATGGTCTGGGCCGCGGGCAGCGATCCCACAGCGCCACCTAGTGTCACGCCGGGAGAACACGCACTCCCTCATTACGCCGAGCGCGGTTCCGGAGCCCAAACACCCGCAAGTGCCAGGAGCTGGGCCAAGCGCTTTCGCACAGGGAGTGACCGAATTACCTGGTTCAATCCGCCTGACTCAGAAAGGGTAAGTGGCCTTGGAAGGACACGGCTCCTCCCCGGGCCAGAGTTCCTTTCCGCAGAGGCTCTTCACCTCCGGGGCTTCACTTCCCGCTTCGCCTGCACCTGCCAGTGTTCGCGTTGCCGCCAGGTAACCTCGTCCTCACCTGCACCCCGGGTGCCCATCCCTGCCCTTCCTCTCTCACCAAGTCGTTTGGGAGGCAAACAAAAAGGCCATAATGTAAAACGGTGAAGTACCTTACAAAACTCAAGAGCCCCTCATCTGGGGACCTGCTCTGTGCCTGACGCTGCCATCACTTTAAGTATTATAAGGAAGCCCTGAGCAACGCTGCAAAATGGGTGTTACCAGTCGCACTTTACAGAAGAGGAACTGCACTCAGAGAAATGGAATAACTGGTCAACCTGCTAGTTCAAGACAGAGCTGGGATTCACACGAATTCCAAAGCCCTTCTGCCCCCTGGTCCCCCTGGGAGGAACTACTGCCATGATCACCCCTGTCCCCTGCTGCAGTGGAAGAACACAGGCCCTCCAGTCATACAGGTGTGGGTTCAAAGCCAACCCTGCCACTCAGCAGCTGTTTGGGACTGGGTGGGTCATTTGGCACCCGCTTTCCACTAGTGTACTCCCTTCCTGCCATCTCGCTCATTATACGGTTCCCTGTCCATAGCCCTGCCAGGGGCTCCAAACCATCTGACACCAGACCCAGGCGCTATCTTTTTGTCCCCATCCTCACCCCACTCCTGTGTCAGCATTTCCTCTCTGCCAGGCTCCACAGGTACGCCACCTGGTGGCTTGCAAACATGTTCACAAATTCTTTGACACTCCTTCCATCAAAAGATGGAGTCAAATCCACCACTCTTCTAAGTTAGCCTTAGCAACTTGATTCTAGTGAACAAAGTGAGATGGAAGTGATACTGTGTGATTTCCAAGACTAGGCTGGAAAAGGTGATACAGCGTCTGACTGGCTCTCTGTCTCCTGGGATTTTCACCCTTGGAATCCAGCCACCAGATGCAAAGAAGCCCGGACCCCTTGGAGAGGCCACGTGTAGGTGTTCTGGCTGACAGTCCCTGCTGGAGTCCCTGTTGGCAGCCAGCAACAACTGCCAGACCCGTGAAGAACGAACCCCAGATGATCCCAGCCCTGGCCTTGGAGCCACCCCAGCTGATGCCATGTAGAGCAGAGATGAGCTGTCCCTGCCAAGTCCTGCCCAAAGTGCAGATGTGTGAGCAAGATAAATGCTGCTGCCAAGTTTTGGGGGAGTTGGTTACACTGCATAGATAAAAGTCTGTTTACTTGTGCAGACAACTGTGAGGACCTACTGAATTTTGAGGATTAAGGGGCTGGAGAGATAGCAGACTTTGTCTTACTATAGAGGCCAGGCAAAGGAGATGTAAAATAAAAAGAGAGAAACAGGAAGAAAAAGAAAGCCATTAGAAAGTCATATTGATCTTCCGTGCCATTGGCATTCAGGACTTGAACCAACATGTTAGGACTGTGTGTTCACTGACCTCCCCTCTCATCTCCCCAGGGGGCCAGTGTATGGGGGGAAGGGAGAGGATCCCCATTATTTTATCCATTCTCAAAAGAGAACCCTGGGAAGCAGATGTGGCTCAAGCAATTGAGCTCCCACATACCACACGGGAGGTCCCAGGTTCATTTCCTGGTGCCTCCTAAAGAAGATGAGCAAGACAGTGAGCTGATGCAACAAGAGACACGAGAAAAACATAATGAGAGACACAACAAAGCAGGGAGCAGAGGTGGTTCAAGCAATTGAGTGCCTCCCTCCCACATAGGAGGTCTTGGGTTCGGTTCCCGATGCCTCCTAAAAAGAAGACCAGCATACAACACACAGACACAGCAAATGTAAATGACGAGGGGATAGGAAGAAATAACTGCTGCCTAGAGAGGCTTTCCAGGCCCTGGTGCAGAGAGGGGGAATCAAAGCAGAGCCTGGAAAACTCCTGAATTCAGGAGATGGAGCTGAGAGTCCGGGGAGACCAAGGTGGCTGGACTTTGCTGAATAGACTAGCAAGGAGTCAAAGAGCTACACACAGAGAGAATTCCAAAGATCTGCAGAAGGTCTCCCTTAAGTATTCAGCAAGTACTAATTAGAGCTTTGTATGAAATAACTACCCAAGGCTGGAGGAAAAATCCAAAATAAATATACAACACACACAGTGCCCAGTACACACACACATGGCTGGGAATAGTGCCTATTCCCACCAGCCAGAATGGAAAAACATATAAATTATAGGGCACTGGGTAGAATACTCTGGAAGTTCTTGGCTCAGTAAAGGGAAATAATTAGCCCTAGATGGAGCTGTGCTCCAGACCCACCTAACAAATTATAAAATAATATCTGAAAGGATCAAATGTTTCCAAAGAGCTTAACTGCATCCTAGGCCATAGCTCAAGAATACTTATAAGAGTACCAAAAATATCCAGGATCCAACAAAGTAAAAATCACAATATGTGGCATCCAAACTAATATTAACAGGCATACAAAAAAGTGGGAAAATGACCCATATGAGAATAATCGATGAATCTAAACTAATCCAGAATTGATACAAATGTTAGAATTAGCAGAAAAGTACATTAAAAGTTAGGATAACTATAGTTCATCTTTCCAAAAAGTTAAATACAGACATGGAAAATATTTTTAAAAGGCCTCAATCAAACTTCTAGAAATGCAAACTACAATGTATGACATGAAAAATGCACTGGGCAGGTTTAACAATAAAGAAAAGAGTAGTGAATTTTAAATCATAGCAATAAATATTATTCAGAATGAAACACACAGAGAAAAAAATTTAAATAAGGAAAGAGCATCAGTGTGCTTTGGGACAATTTCATGTGGCCTAATATATATGTAATTGGAGTCCCTGAAGGACACAGGGGACAGACAGAAAAAAAATATTTGAAGAAATAATGGACAAAATTTTTCCAACATTGATGAAAAGTACAAGAAACATGAATAAAACTATACCAATGGGGAGCAGATGTAGCTCAAGTGGTTGAGTGCCTGCTTCCCATGTACAAGGTCCTTGGTTCATTCCTGGGTTAACAAGAAAAACAAACAAAAAAAACTATACCAAGGCACATCATGATCAAATTGCTCAAAACCAATGATAAAGAGAAAATCTTAAAAAGAGCCAGAGGAAAAAAGACATATTACATACAGAGGAACAAAGATAAGAATGTCAGCAGATTTTTCCTCAGAAACAAGGCAAGAAGACATTTGAGCTGCATCTTTAAAACAATGAAAGAAAAAAAATCTGACAACCTAGAATTTTATATCCAGCAAAAATAACTTTCAGAAAATGAAGTTGAAATAAAACTTTTTTTTTTTTTTCCGGCAAACAAAAGTGAAAAAATTCATCACCAGCATATCCACACTATAAGAAATATTAAAGTCCTTCAAGGTAGAAGGGAACTGATACTCGATGAAAATCTGGATAAACACAAGTGAATGAAGAGCACTGGAAATAGTATCTGCATAGGTAAATATATGCTATTATTTTTTCTCGTTACTTAAATATCTTTAAAAGATAATTGTTTAAACAAAAATAGTGGCAATTCATTGTGGATTTTATAGCATTTATAACTAAAATGTATGATAAAATAGCATAAAGGCTGGAAGGTAAAAATGAAAGTATGGTGTTGTAAGGTTTGTATAACATATACAAAGTGATATTACATCATTCGAAGGTGTTATAGATTGTGATGGTTATTTTCATGTGTCAACTTGCTTATGTTATGGTGTCCAGTTGTTTGGTCAAGCATACATGGGTCTGATTGTTACTGTGAGGATATTTCATGGATTTAGATCATTAATTGGTTGATTGAATCTTATGACTGATTGCATCTATAATCAACAAAGGAGATTACCTTCAGCAATGAGAGAAGTCTCATCCAATCACTTGAAGGCCTTAAAGGGAGAAATGATGATTACAGTGATCAGAAAGAAGAATTTTTCTCTCTATGGCAGCCAGCCTGCTTCTCTTGGAGAATTTGTCACCTTCATCAAGTTTCCAACTTGTGATCTGCACTACAGAATTCAGATTTGCCAATCTCCATGGTTGTGTAAGCCAATTCCTATAATAAATCTCTTAATATTTATGTATATTTATCCTGTTTGTTCTGTTTCCCTGGAGAACCCTGATTAATACAGATTTTGGTACCGAGAATGTTCTTGAGAAATAAAATCTTAAGGATGAGAGATTTTTGAGTTGGTTCTAGGGATTTTTGGAATTGACTGTCTAATTTCACTAAATTAAAGGGCATTAATGACTCTATTTCCAAAGATCAAGATGGCACCGAGAGTCCATAGCACGAATTGATAATAGAGGTGTGCAAAATATCACCACTGGATACTGCTACTCAAATGTTTATAAGAAGCAAGGCTCTAGGTGACAGTGTATTGACAACTCCTGCAACCTGACAAAGGACACCTAGGAAAATGTACAGGTAACATCAGACTTAATGTGAAAGACTGAATGGTTTCTCTACGATGAGGAATAAGACAAGATGTCCACTCTCACCATTTCTATTCAACATTGTACTGGAGGTTCTAGTCAGTGCAGTCTTGCTCTTACATCCGGATTGAAAAAGAAGAATTAAGGTTGTCTTTATCTGCAGATGGCATGATTGTCTATCTAAAACATCTGATGGAATCTAAAAACAAGCTACTAGAACTATTAAGTGCATTTAGCAATAAACAATCATAAATTGATTTGAAATAGCATAAAAAATGAAACAGGAATAAATCTCACAAAAATGTGACCAGCACAATGAAAGCTACAAGACATTGCAGAGAGAAATTAAAGACAACCTAAATAGATAAATTTTGTTCATCATCGGAAGACTCAATATAGTTAAAAATATCAGTTCTCTACAAATTGATCTATAGATTCAATATAATCCCAATCAAAATCCCAGCTGCTTTTGTAGAAATTGAAGACCTGATTCTAAAACTTCTATCAAAATCCAATAACCTATACTATCCAAAACTCTTTAGGAAAAAAAAAATTGGGGGGACTAACACTACTTGGTTTCAAGATTTGTTACAAAAACCACAGTTATTATCAAAACAGCATAGGGGAGCAGATGTGGCTCAAGCAGTTGAGCGCTTGCGTCCCACATGGGAGGTCCTGGGTTCGGTGCCTGGTGCTTCCTAAGAACAAAAACAAATGAGAAGCAAATGAAAAAACCACAGGGAGCCAATGTGGCTTAGTGGTTGAGTGTTGACTTCCCACTTATGAGGTTCCCGGGTTCGATCCCTGGCCTGGGTACCTCAAAAACAAACAAATGAAAACAACAGCATAGTATTGTCATAAAGATAGACAAATGGATCAATGGAACAGAAAAGAGACTCCAGAAATAGACCCCACATATATACAAACAACTGGTTTTTGACCAAAGTGCAAAGGCAATTCCGTGCACGAAGGATAGTGTTTTCAACAGCTAAGTCCAGAACAATTGGTATACATATGCAAAAGAAAGAAAGAAAGAAAGAAAAACCCTTCAATCCACACCTCACACCACATTAAAAAAATTAACTCAAAATGGACCATAGACCTAAATGTGAAACATAAAACTATAAACCTTCTGGAAGAAAACATAGGAGAAAATCTTTGTGACCTTGAGTTAGACAAAGATTTCTTAAATGTAACATCAAAAGCATGACCCAGAAAAGAACACACTGACACTTGGACTTCATCAAAATAAAAACTTCCCTTTAAAAGATGTTATAAGAATACAAAGGCAGGCCGTGAAGTGGGAGAACATATGTGCAAATATTCAATACAGGATTTGTAGCCAGAATATATAACAACTCTTACAATTCAAAAATAAAACAAAAACTCAGTTATTAAAATGGGCAAAAGATTTGAATAGGCACATTACCAAAGAAGACATATAGATGGAAAATAAGCACATGAAAAGATGCTCAAAATTATTAGTCATTAGGCCAGTGCAAATTAAAACCACAATGAGATACCACTACATACCTATTAGGATGGCTGAAATAAAAAAGAATGACCATACCAAGTTTTAGCAAGGATGTTGAGGAAACCTAATGCTCAAACACTGCTGGTAGAGATATAAAATGGCATAGCCATTTTAGGAAACAGTTTGGAGGTTTCTTAAAAAGCTAAACATACACTGGCCATATAACTTAATTATTCCACTCCTAGGTATTTACCTAAGAGAAATGAAAACACCCGTCCAAAGACTTGTATACAAATGTTCATAGCAGCTTTATTTGTAATAGCCCCAAACTGGGAACAATCCAAAAGTCCCTCAACAGATGAATGGATAACAAATTATGGTATATCTATACACTGGAATATTACTCAGCAATAAAAAGGAACGGGCATGACAACAGGTGACTCTTAAAATAATTATGCCGAGTGAAAGCAACCAGACCAAAAAAAGTGAAAAGATACACACTTATATTTCCTTTTATGTAAAACCCTTTTATACAGAAAATGTAAACTAATCTATAGTGAAATAAAATGGTGATTTCCTGGGGGCGGCATGCATGCATGGAAGTGTAGGGAGGAGCAAGAGGAATGGGTTACAAAGGGGTATGAGGAAACTTTTGGGGGATGGAAATGTTCATTATCTTGATTGTGGTGTATACAAAGGTGTATACATATATCAGAACTTATCAGATTGTAAAATTTAAATATGTGCAATTTATTGTAGGGCAATTTTACCTGAATAAGCCTGTTAATTAAATTATTATTTAAAAACTAAATCAACTCCACTGGGAAATCATTGAGGTCAGGACTATGTGTATTCTTGTATTTTCCTTGGAGCCCATCCCAGATTGGAGTATGCAGAAGGTGCCTAATAAAGGTTTGATTACTTTCATCCCTAGAAGACAATCCAGGAGAGAAAAAAACTCACTGAACAAGGATGTTTACTGGTACCATTTTTTAAAAATTCAGTCTTTTTTTTTTTAAGATTTATTTTATTTTTTGTCTCTCCCCACCCCCTTGTTGTTTGTACTTTTGCTGTATCTGTCTTCTTTTTGTTTCTTTAGGAGGCACTGGGAACCGAACCCAGGACCTCTGATGTGGGAGGGAGGCACCTAATTGCTTAAGCCACCTCCATTCCCTGCTTTGTTGTCTTTTGTTATGTTTTTCCTCTTGTGTCTCTTGTCGCGTCATCTTGTCGCATCAGCTTGTCGTGTCAGCTCGCCGCACCTGCCCATCATGCCAGCTCACTGTTCTGCTCGTCCTCTTTAGGAGGCAATGGGAACCTCTGCTCCCTGCTTTTGTTGTGTCTCTCATTATGATTTTCTTCTTGTGTCTCTTGTTGCCACTTCTTGTGGTGTCAGCTTCTTGTGCCTGCCCATCGTACCAGCTTGCTGTCTTCTTTAGGAGTCATGGGGAACCAAATCATGGGCCTCCCATGTGGTAGGCGGGAGCCCAATCGCTTGAGCCACATCTGCTTCCCTACTGTTACCATTTAACTGATGGGAAAATTGTGGAGTCAAAGTCATAGGGGTTGTATTAGTCAGCTAAAGGGGTGCTGATGCAAAATACCAGAAATCTGTTTGTCTTTATAAAGGGTATTTACTTGGGGTAGAAGCTTACAGTTACCAGGCCATAAAGCATAAGTTTCTTCCTTCACCAAAGTCTGTTGCCACGT
>JAQZBX010068766.1:0-15693 GCA_029593785.1 Cabassous unicinctus | reverse complement strand
ACTATGGACACGGTGGTTTTACATTGGATTAATTATAGGTAAAGTAAGATACCACATCAGAATTACACTTATTGGGCATACATTACCAACCCACCTCTTCTAGAGCTGTTAACTTGGAACAATGAGCCTTACCCAATTTATCTTAATCAATCTCACCATTTTCCAGAACCTATAGATATATGAAGGGAAACTTATAGAAAATTTAACTTTACCTTTTATAGACTGCCCTATTTGTATTGGATGTGGTTCTGTATGCATGCAACCTAAAAATCAGAGTGTAGTTTTAACAGAAAAATTAAACTCAAATTTATTTTCTCATTTTCCCTTCCTTACCAAATAAACCAGAAAGTATGGGAAATCTTACATGTTCCTCTCACAACAAACTACTTAATGACAAATGGCATATTTGTCATGGGCTTACAGAGGCTGTGTTGTTTAATGATTCCTATGGAATTGTAAAGGATTGGGCCCTTATAGGGATACTGAAACCTATTAAAAACACAACCATATCTTGGTTCATTAACAATCCAGCCATAATTACTAATGACAGTAACCCTTATTTCTGGAATTTTGATAATACAACATTTACTAACAGCTCAATAAATTGAAAAAATCAAGGAAGATATATCCCACAACCATGGGACACTAAACTTAATAAATGTCAAAGTTGTTTGTCGAAATTATTTTTGGGAACTTGTCCAATTTTTGAATGGCAAGGCAGTAAACTAATATTAATTTGAAAAGAAAATCAACTCAATTTCTTACAATATGTGTATGAGACCCTATAGTTTTATCATTGGAAAAGTAACTTTTGGTGAAAGGAACATTAGTTGCTCCAATTGCTCTTTATTTACATGTCTTAAGAATTCATATTTGCAGGAAAATCCAACTCTTTTTATAGCAAGAAGAAGAAAAGGACTATGGCTACCGGTTTGGATGAGCAGACATTGGCAGCAGTCTCCAGAATCCCAGTTCCTGTGGCATTTCCTCGACCATTATTTAAAAAGAACTAAGACTAATTGGACTTTTAATAGCAGGAATTTTGGGACTGATTGGCATCATAACCATTGCAGCTGTTGCTGGCACAGCCCTGCATCAAGGAGTTCAAACTCAATGAAATATTTAAGGACTGACATAAAATTGCAAGTGAGATGTGGCATACCCAGTCTCACATTGAAATGGAACTGAATAATCATATGAATGATCTTAAAACAACTATTATACATTTGGGTAATCCAATTTATAATTTAAACTTGTTAAGAGTTCTTAAATGTGATTGGAATGAAAGTTCTTTTTGTATTACTCCTTTGAAAGTGAAAAATCATTTGATTTGATATAAACATAATGTTTCTTTAGATATTTTAGAATTGTAAAAGAAGGCATTGAGCATGTCTACATATGTTCATAGAAAAATGAAGAATTAGATTAGATAAATGCATTTATGTTAAGAAACTTGGCCATAAAAAAAATAATTTTACATTATTTAGTAGAAAGATTCTACTAATAACCCCTTGATCTTAATACTAATTATCTGCACAAAAATATTCACTTAAGGAACCTGAAGAAGTCTAAATATTAATGAAATTGCCTTCCATGTAGAGCTCAAAAGCTTGACTGGTAGTCAATGACGGGTAAGATTCTCAGAGGAGGACAACCTAAGACAGGCACAGTCACGAGAGCCTATGGAAGAAGACAAGAGTGACAGGAGGTCACCTTGTGTCAGCATATATAAGGGTTCCTATAGTCTTCACTGAAAAAATTTAATTAATAAAAAAGGGGGAAATGATGGAGTTTCAATCAAAGGCCAAGACTACTGACAGTGAGCAGATCACTTTGGAATGTTGGAGACACCCTGGAATATAGGAGATAAGAGACTAGTCTCAAGATAATGAGATAGGATCTTATAGTAGCTGGGTGGGGAAACATCCTGAGGTTCCATTGAGTACTTTGTATGATAAATAAGATTTACAATGTCTGTGAATTGCAGGACTGAAAAGAGAAACTGAGCCATTAACCTTTAAGACTTGTTGATTTCAGTAAGATGTAACTATCAAGTATCTATTACCCTTGCACAAGCTCACATGTATTTTCTTTGTTCTAAAGCTGAAATAAAGGCCACACTTTGTGAGGTGGCTGGGCTCTTCTCTCCAGATCAGATGGAGAGACCCCTGATCCCAGTTTCTTCTTCTCTTTGTGTCTTTCTTTCTCATCTGTGGCACCATTTTCACTGAGCCAGTTCCTGAATTCCAACAACCCTCCATGCCCCCGAGTTCCTAATAATTACTCTGCAGCACTAAAATGGATGTATCTGATGTCTGGTGAATTTTGATAATGTTGGCCCTGTATTGAGATGACTATAGTTTCTCATTCTATTCTCATTTCTTCCTTGGCCTTGGATTCCACTGCTCAGAGTATCTCTCATTGTAAATACGATGATTTTCTTAGTGATTTTGTTATGTGTGGGAATTTGTGCCAATGGGATATGTGCAATCCCAAAGAGGAATATTTTACTCAGAAAGAATGAATCTCTTCCTGGAAATTGCATGATGAAAGTTATTTCATGCCTAGAATTTATTTTGCCCCAATATTACTCCTGGAATAAAATAATTAGAATTTTTTATATTAATTTCTATTATATCAGACTAATTATTTCTTTATAAGTGTTTGTGACATACATATCTTAATATCATTGGTTATATTAAATCTTACCAAATTTCACTCCCTTTAAAAATTTACATTTTCTGTCAAACATATCCATTTCAGTGTATAATTTTATATTAAAGACCTTTACAACACGTTTAAGGACGATCATTGCTCCCTTTCTCTACATGAAGTGGTATGTGACCATATATCAGTAAAATGGATAGGTAAGTAAAAAATTGTTTTCAAGGGCTCAAGAGAACATCTCTACATGACAGTGTCAGCAAAGGTTTTGAGAGGTGAATAGTTTCTTCTGGATTTTCTTTCCTTGTTATAATTATTATAGAAATATTGAAAGGGTTTAATAATGATTGAAGAGAGCAATGCATTCCTCTGTGAATATACCAAACACCATGGAATATATGCATGGGGAAATAGGATATTTGTTTCATGTTTATCATGGAAACAGATTTGTTTCAAAAAATATTCATTATGTCAGAATATGTAAAAAGAGGTTGCGGCATCATTCATACTTATTAAGCATGCTTGAAAGACGTTCTGACAAAGATTTTAAAAATTTCCTCCTTGAGATGTGTGCATAGGTCCCCTGTAAGGAGTTATGCCCCTTTATATTGTAAGGTCATGTGTTTTCCTCTTCACTACAAATTTGTTTATCTTTATGTATAAACTATATCCGTCACTAAAAATTGATGAAGGGAAAGAGGGTGGTGTGAGTTAAACAGGAAATTTTGGAATTTCCTATTTCTCTAAAGTGGTCCTTGTTTGCTTTTCTACATTGTTGGATTATATAATCACGTGTTTATAGAATGGATTGCTGTATATTCTGTTTGATGGACTCGGTCCTCATTTTTATGAACCGTTCCTCTCTCCCATGATATCTTGTGAGTAGTTGACTCCCTCTTTGTCACCTAATGGTCCTTACCAATTACTTTTCTCTCCTGTGTGGGCAGAGATTTCACAAGCCATAGCAGAAATTTTGAGTTTGGGAGCTGTTAATCTGAGTTCCAGCTTTTTGTGTGTGTGTGTATCTGTGGATTCTGCTTCCTTTGTAAGAATGAGTTTGATTTTATTTCCAATACTTGGTAGAAAATTACAATATGTCATAAGAGTGGGTATTTATATATGGATACCTGCGTCACAACCTATCTGCACTCGAGAAGAGCCCAATTATCTCCAGAAAATAAGGAATGGTTTCCTTGAAACAAAATCTGGAGCCTTCTAAACATTCAGTAAAGAATCGTGAAATCATGGAAAATTATCTCTGAATTATTGATGTACCAACACTCCCTTTTAAAATTAACATTTCTTTCATTCTAATATGAGCTACAGTTCATAATTTTAAAATAAAAACATTTTCAACAGCCTTAAAAAAGCCCTTTGTTGTTCACTTTGTCCACATGTTGTAGGAAGGGATCATATATCAAAAAAGTTGATAGTTAAGCAAAAAAGTTGTTCAAGGATAACCAGGAAAGCAACTATGTATGTCAGTGTCAATAAATGGATTTGGAGGTAAATGATTTCTTGATTACACTTCTGGTGACTCTTATTTATTATAATTATTACACAGAAATTGAAAAGGTTTAATAATGATTGAAGAGAGGAATGAACACAACTGTGAATATACCAAGGATGAGGGAATGTAAACATCAGCTTAAAATGATATTTATTTAATATGTCACAATAAAACAGAATTGTTTAAATCATTGATATGTCAGGAATTGTACACCCAAGTTGAGTAATGGATAATAGTTATCAGTGGTTTTTCAGCAATGTTCTGTGCAATTTTAAAAAATGAATCAAAATTCAAGTGTCTGCTGGAGATGCGACTACTGTAAGCTGTTATTCCCCTTTATTTTCTAAGATTGGGATTTCTGCTCTAGACTTAAATTTTATGTATGTTCATGTATAACTGATATGCATCACTAAAAATATATATTAAGAGAAAGAGGGGGTGAGACACAAATATGAAGCTTTGGAATTACCTATTTCTGTAAATTGGTCTTCCTTTTTTGTTTCTTCATTTTTGGAAGGTATAATCACATGTGTTTTGAATGGAGGGCAGTACACTCTGATTAATGGATTAGCTCCTTGACTTTTATGAAACTTTCATCTCCCCCATTATATCTTAAAAACATTTGAGTGACTCTTTGTCAGCTTGTGGACACTACAAGGCCCTTTATCAATTTTGGGTGTTGGCAATGTCCTTCATAAGCCATACAAGAAATTTGGAGGGTGGGAGCTATTTGTACTCTGAGTTCCTCGGTTTTCATTTGTGTAAATGTGGATTCTGCTTCTTTGTAAGAATGAGTTTGATTTTATTTCCATTACTTTCAAAAAAATCTCAATATGTCATAAGAGCAGGTATTTATATATGTATACCTGCATCACAATCTCCCTGCACTCAAGAACAGTCCAATGATGTCCAGATCATCAGGATTGGTTTCCTTAAAACAGTAGCTTGAACCTTCAAAACATTCAGTAATCAATCTTGAAATGAAGGAAAAAGATTCCTCTGAATTAAAGATTTATGGACTCTCCATTTTAAAATTAACATATTCTTTCAATCTAATATACATTTCCATTCACAATTTTAAAATAAAGAGCTTTTCAACAGCTTCAAAAAGCCATTCATTGTTCACTTTGTCCACCTGATGTAGCATGGTGTCACATATCAATGAAACCGATACACAAACAAAAAAAGTTTTCAAGGACAGCCAGAAAAACAACTATATATCTCAGGATCATCAATTGGATTGAAAGGTGAAAAATTTCTTATTTCTTATTCTAGTATTTCTTTGTTTATTATAATTATTATAGAGCTATTGAAAAGGTTTAATACTGAAAGTAGAGATGAAGGCACACAACTGTGAATATACCAAGGACCAGGAATGTAGACAATGGATTAAAAAAGGTATTGGTTTAACAAGTATCACTAAAACAGATTATTTGAAAAATCAGGAGGGTACCAGAAATTGTACACCCCAGTGGAGACTTGGATAATAGTTATTATTCATGTTTCAAAGATGCTCTGGCCAATTTTTAAAAATGAATCACAATTCAAGTTTCTGAAGAAGATGTGTGTATGGGACCACTGTAATGTGTTATGTCCCTTTATTTTCTAAGGTCGTGATGACTTCTCTGGAATTAAAATTTTTGCGTCTCCAAGTATGACTGATATGCATCACTAAAATATATATATTAAGAGAAAGAGTCTGGTTAAAGACAAATATGAAGTTTTGGAATTACCTATTTCTCTAAAGTGGTCTTCCTTTTGTGTTTCTTCATTATTGGAAACTATATTCACGTGTGCATAAAATAGAGGGCAGTACACTCTGCTTGAGGGATTTGGTCCTTGGCTTTGTGAAACATTCCTCTCTCCCATGATATCTTGTAAACATTTGAGTGATTATTTGTCACCTTGTGGAACCTACATATCCATTTTTCTCTTTGGGCTTTTGACAAGGTCCTTCATAAGCCATAGGAGAAATTTAGTGGCAGGGAGCTATTTGTACACTGAGTTCCCTGGTTTTCATTTGTGTATATGAGGATTTTGTTTCTTTGTAAAAATGAGTTTGATGTTATTTCCAATATTTTCTAAAAAAATTACAATATGTCTTAAGAGAAGGTATTTATATATGCATCCCTGCATCACTAACTCTCTGCACTCAAGAACAGCCCAATCATTTCCAGAAAATCAGGAATGGTACCCTTGAAACAAAATCTGGAGTCTTGTAACATTCAGTAAAATATCGTGAAACCTTGGGAAAATGTCTCCCCTGAATTTTCATTTTACATACACTCCCTTTTAAAATTGACATTTTCTTTCAATCTAATATCCTTTTCAGTTCATAATTTTAACATAAAGAATTTTCAAGAGCTTTAAAAAAGCCATTCATTGTTCACTTTATTCACATGATGTAGTATGGTATCATATATCAATAAAACTGATAGATAAGCAAAAAGGTTGTTCATGGGCAGCCAGAAAAACACTGAGGTAGGTCAGTGTCAACAAGTGGATTGAGAGTTGAATAATTTCTTCTTTATTCTTCTGGTATTTCTTTATTATAATTATTGCAGAGGTATTGAAAAAGTTAATAATGATTGTAGAGACAAATGCCCACATATTTGTGAATATATAAAGCACAAGGGAATGTACACATTGAGTAAAATAGATATTGGTTTAATATGTCTAAATAAAACAGATTTGTTTTAAAAATCGTGGGGATGTCAGGAATTGTACACAGAAGCTGAGCCATGGTTAATTGTTTTAATTCATGTTTCCGAAATGCTCTAATTTTTAAAAATAATCACAATTCAAGTTTCTGCTGGAGATGTGTGTATGGGAGCACCATAAGGTGTCATGGCCCTTTATTTTCTAATGTCGTGATATCTGGTCTAGAATTCACATTTTTGTATTTTCATGTATGATGGATATGCATCACGTAGAATATATATTAAGGGAAAGAGGGTGGGTGAGACAAATGTGAAGCTTTGGGATTACCTATTTCTCTAAAGTGGTCTTCCTTATATTTTTCTTCATTTTTGGAGGCTATACTTATGCGTGTATACAATGGAGGGGGGTACAATCTGTTTGATGGTTTAGGTCCTTGACTTATATGAACAATTCTTCTTCCACATCATATCTTGCAAACTTTTGAGTCACTGTTTGTCACCTTGTGGAACCTTCAAGTCCCTTTTTCTCTTCTGGCTGTTGGCAACATACTTCATGGTATTAGGAGAAATTTTGAGGCTGAGAGCCTTTTGTATACTGAATTACTGGGTATCATTCCTGTATATGTGTATTCTGTTTCTATGTAAAACTGAGTTTGATTTTAGTTCCAAAACATCCTAAAAAATTTCAATATGTCATAAGATCAGGTATTTATATATGGATACCTGAATCACAATTGCGTTGCATTCGAGAATAGCCCAATGATATCCAGAAAATCAGGAATGGTTACCTTGAAACAAATTATGGAGTCTTCTAATAATTCAGTAAACAATAGTGAAATCATGGGAAAAGATAAAGCCTGAATTATCAATTTACCTATACTCCCTTTTAAAATTAACATTATTTTTCAATCTAAAATCTATTTCAGTTCATAATTTTAAAATAAAGACCATTTCAATGGCTTTAAAAAGCCATTCATCGTTCACTTAACCAGCATGATATAATATGTGAACACATATCAATATAACTGATAGATAAACCAAAAAAGTTCTTCAAGGACAGCAAGAAAAACAGCTATGGAGGTCATTGCCAACATATGGATTGAGAGGTCAATAATTTCTCCTTTAATCTTCAGGTTTCCATTATTTATAATAATTATTGTAGAGCTATGGAAAAGATTTAATAACGACTGAAGAAAAGAATGCACACCACTGTGAATAAACCAAAAACCAGGGAATGTACACATTGGATAAAAAAGATTGTGGTTTAATATGTCTCAATAAAACAGATTTGTTTTAAAAACTGTGGGGTTATCAGGAGTTGTACACCCAAGTGGAGTCATGGATAATAGATTTTATTCGTGTTTCAGAAATGCTCTGGACAATTTTTAAAAATGAATTATAAATCAAGTTTCTGTTCGATATGTATGGGGCCACTCTAAGGTGTTATGCTCCTTTATTTTCTAAGGTTGTGATTTCTGCTCTAACATTTTAAGTATATATATGTTCTTGTATGATTGATATGCATCAGTAAAAATATATATTAAGAGAAAGAGGGTTGGGACAGTCAAGTATGAAGCTTTGAAATTACATTTTTCTCTAAAGTGGTATTCCTTTTGAGTTTCTTCATTGTTGGAGTCTATAATCATGTGTGCATACAATGGATGGCAGTACACTCGGGTTGATGGATTAGGTCCTTTTCTTATATGAACCATTCCTTTCCACCATGATATTTTGTAAATATTTGGGTAACACTTTGTCACCTTGTGGAACCTACAAGTCCCTTTTTCTCTTCTGGGTGGTGGCAAGGTCCTCCATAAGCCATAGGTGAAGTTTGAATGCTAGGAACATTTTATACTCTGAGTTCCTGGGTTTTTATTTGTGTATATGTGGATTCTGTTTCTTTGTAAAAATGAGTTTGATTTTATCTCCAATTCTTTATTTAAAAATTACAATAAATCATAAGAGCAATTATTTATGTATCGATACCTGCAATACAAGCTCTCTACACTCGAGAAAAGCCCAATCATGTCCACAAAATCATGAATGGCTTACTTGAAAAAAAATCTGGAGCCTTCTAAATATTCAGTAAACAATTGTGAAATCATGGAAAAAGATCTCCTGTGAATTCTTGATTTATGTATACTACCATCTAAAATAAACATTTTCTTTCAATCTAATATCCGTTTCATTTCATGTTTTTAAAATAAAGACCATTTCAACAGTTTTTAAAAAGTCATTCATTGTTCACTTTGTCTATATGATGTAGTATGGGATTTCATATCAATAAAACTGATAGATAAACACAAAAAGTTGTTCAAGAACAGCCAGAAAAACATCTATGTATGTTAGTGTCAACAAATGGATTGAGAGGTGAATAATTTCTTCTTTATTCTTTTGGATTTTCTTTATTTATTATAATTATTATAGAGCTATTGAAAAGGATTAATAATGATTGATGAGATGAATGCATACCACTGTGAGTATACCAAGGTTGAGTGAATGTACACATTAGTTTAAAAAGATATTGGTTTAATATTTCTCAATAAAACAGATTTGTTTAAAAATCATGGGGATGTCAGGAATTGTACACCCAACTGAAGCCATGGATATTAGTTATTAGTCATGTTTCATAGATGCTCTTGCCAATTTTAAAAAAATGAATCACAATTCAAGTTTCTGCTGGAGATGGGAACACTGTGAGTTGTTATGCCCCTTTAATTTCTTAGGCCATGATTTCTGCTGTAGAATTCATGTTTATCTATGATCGTGTATGATTTATATGCATCACTAAAAATATATTTTTAGTGAAAGAGCATAGTGAGAGACAAATATGAAGCTTTGGAATTACCTGTTTCTGTAAAGAGATCTTCTTTTTGCGTTTTTTCATTGTTGGAGGCTTTATTCAGACGTGTATAGAATGGAGGGCAATACACTATTCTTGATGTATTAGGTCATTGACTTTTATGAACCATTCTTTTCCCCCATGATATGTTTTAAACATTTGAGTCTCTCTTTGAAACTTTGTGGGTGCTACAATTCCCTTTTTCTCTTCAGCGTGTTGGCCAGGTTCTTCATAAGCCATAGGAGAAATTTGGAGGCTAGGGCCTACTTTTATTCTGAGTTCCTGGGTTTTTGTTTGTGTATATGTGGATTCTTTTTCTTTGTAAGAAAGAGTTTGATTTTATTACCAATATTTTCTTTAAAATTACAATATGTCATAAGAGCAGGTATTTATATATGGATACGTGCATCACAATCTCTCTGCACTCGTGAACAGCCCAATGATGTCCAGAAAATCAAGACTAGTTTACTTGAAACAAAATCTTGATCTTTCTAAACATTCAGTAATAATCGTGAAATCATGGGAAAAGATCTCCTCAGTATTATCAATTTACCTACACTCCCTTTTAAAATTAACATTTTCTTTCACTCTAATGTCCGTTTCAGTTAAGAATTTTAAAATAAAGACCATTTCAACAGCTTTTAAAAAGCCATTCATTATTCACTTTGTCCACATGATGTAGTATGGGAGCACATATCAATAAGACTTATAGATAAAGAAAAAAATTTGTTCAAGCTCTGCCTGAAAACCACCTATGTATATCAGTCTCAACAAATGAATTGAGTGGAGAATATTTTTTTCTGGTATTTATTTATTTATTAAAATCATTGTAGAGATAATGAAAAGTTTTAATAATGATTGATGAGATGAATGCACCAGAGAATGACCAGAATGACCAGGACCAGAGAATGCACACATTGGATAAAAAAGGTATTGGTTTAATATGTCTATATAAAACAGATATGTTTTAAAAATTGGGGAATGTCAAGAATTGTACACTGAAGTGGAACCATGGATAATGGATATTTGTCATGTTTCAAAGATGCTCTTGCCAATTTTTAAAAATGAATCACAATTCAATTTTCTGCTGGAGATGGGACCTATGTAAGTTGTTAGACACCTTTATTTTCTAAGGTTGTGATTTCTACTCTAGACTTCAATTTTATTTATGTTCATGTAAGATTGATATACATCACTAAAATATATATTAAAAGAAATAGGGTGGTGAGAGACAAATATTAAGCTTTGGAATTACCTATTTCTCTAAAAAGGTCTTCCTTTTGTGTTTCTTCATTTTTGCAGTCTATACTCCTGTGTGCATACAATGGAGGTTGGTTCACTCTGCTTGATGGATTAAGTCCTTCACTTTTAGGAACCATTCCTCTCCCACACAATATATTGAATGCATTTGAGTCATGCTTTGCCACCTTGTGAAACCTACAAGTCCCTTTTTCTCTTCTGAGTATTGGCAAGTTCCTTCATAAGCCATAAGAGAAATTTGGAAGCTGTGAACTATTTGCACCCTAAGTTCCTGGGTTTTCATTTGTGTATACATGGACACTGTTTCTTTGTAAGAATGAGTTTGATTTCATTTCCAATAATTTCTGAAATTTGCAATATGCCAAAAGCGCAGGTATTTATGTATGGATAGATTCATCACAAACTCTCTGCACTCGAGAAAAGCCCAATGATGTCCAGAAAATCATGAATGCTTTCCTTGAAACAAAATCTGGAGCCTTCTTAACATTCAGTAAACAATTGTGAAATTATGGAAAAAGTTCTCTTCTGAATGATCAATTTACCTACACTCCGTATTAAAATTAACATTTTCTTTCAATCTAAACACGTTTCAGTTCATAATTTTAAAATAAAGACCATTTTCACAGCTTTTAAAAAAAGCCATTCATTGTTCACTTTGTCCACATGATGTAGTATGGGATCACATATCAATAAAACTGATAGGTAAAAAAAAAGTTGCTCAAGGACAGCCAGAAAAACACCTATGTATGTCAGTGTCAACAAATGGATTGAGAGGTGAATAATTTCTTCGTTATTCTCCTGGTATTTCATTATTTATTATAATTACTGTAGATTTATTGAAAAGATTTGATAACGATTGAAGAGATGAATGCACACCACTGTGAATATTCCAATTTCAAGGGAATGTACACATTGCATAAAAACATATTGGTTTAATAGGTCTCATTAAAACAGATTTTTTTAAAAAATTGTGCAGATGTAGGAATTGTACAACCAATTGGAGCCATGGATACCAGCTATTAGTCATGTTTCAGAAATGCTCTGTACAATTTTTAAAAATGAATCACAATTCAAGTTTCTGCTGGAGATGTGTGTATGGGACCACTGTAAAATGTTATGCCCCTTAATTTCCTGAAGTCATGATTTCAGCTGTAGACTTCAAGTTTATGTATATTCACATATGACTGATGAGCATCACTAAAAATACATATTAATAGAAAAAAGCTGGTGAGAAATAAATATGAAGTTTTGGAATTACCTATTTCTCTAAAGTGGTATTCCTTTGGGTTTCTTCATTTTTGGAGGCTATAAGCACGCATCCCTAGATTAGAGGGTGGTGCACTCTGCTTGATGGATTAGATCCTTGACTTTTATGAACCATTCCAGTCCCCCATGATATCTTGTAAATATTTGCATCTCTCTTTGTCACCTTGTAGACCATTCAATACACTTTTTCTCTTATGGGTATTTGCAAGGTCCTTCATAAGCCATAAGAGAAATATGGAGGCTGGGAGCTATTTGTAACCTGAGTTCCTGAGTTTTCATTTGTGTATATGAAGATTCTCTTTCTTTGTAAGAATGAGTTTGATTTCAATTCTAATACATTCTAAAAAATTACAATATGTGATAAAAGCAGGTATTTGTATATGGATACCTGCATCACAATCTCTCTGCACTGAAGAAGAGCCCAATGATGTCTAGAAAATCAGGAATGGTTTCCTTGAAGCAAAATCTGGAGCCTTCCAAACATTCAGTAAACAATCTTGAAATCACGGAAAAAGATCTCCTCTGGATTATCAATTTACATACACTCCCTTATAAAATTCACATTTTCTTTGAATCAAATATCTGTTTCAGTTCATAATTTTAGAATAAATAACTTTTCAACACCTTTTAAAAAGCCAATCATTGTTCACTTTGTCCACATGATGTGGTATGGGATCACATATGAATAAAACTGATAGTTAAACCAAAAAAGTTGTTCATGGACAGCCAGAAAAACACCTATGTATGTCAGTGTCAACAAATGGATTGAGAGGTGAATAATTTCTTCTTTATTTTTCTGGTTTTCTCTCACCTCTTTGCCAGAGTCCTCCCTGTCTCACAGAATGTTCCCTCTCACCGGGACCTTTCACCCCTTTGCCGGAATAGGTGTCACAGCTCAAACTGGCTTTTTCCCCCTAATGGTGGGGTTCAGCCATCTGTGTTAACAACTAGGGGAAGTCTAAAAACTCATGAATCTCTAACTATCAGTCCATGAATTCGATCTGCACAGATAGATGTCCAAATTTTCTCATTCCTTGCGTCCACAGCACAGACATCTGGGCAGGTACTGTCCACAATATGCAGTTCTCAGGGAGATTTCAGTGAGGGCCCTTCTCAACAGATGACACCTTGCCTCCTTCTCTATGGAGCTCTTTCTAATTGATAAATGGGATCTCCTCAAAATAAAAAACTCCTTCACCTCAAAGGAGTGATTTTATGAAAATAAAAATGCAGCCTACACAATGGGAGGAAATATTTGACAACCATATATCTGATAAGAACCTAATATCA
The DNA here is from genome assembly GCA_029593785.1 of Cabassous unicinctus. Taxonomy (NCBI): domain Eukaryota; kingdom Metazoa; phylum Chordata; class Mammalia; order Cingulata; family Chlamyphoridae; genus Cabassous; species Cabassous unicinctus. Next base: position 2,201 of record JAQZBX010068766.1, on the reverse strand, counting down.
TGCATATATAAAGAAATACTACACCTTGAAAATAAAAAGAGAAACAACCCATTTAAAAAATGGGCAAGAGACCTGAGAAGACATTTTCCAAGGAAGAAATACAAATGGCTAAAAAGCATCTGAAAAAAATGCTCGACATCGCTATTAGGGAAATGCAAATCAAAACCACAATGAGATACCATCTTACACCAATCAGAATGGCACCTATTTAAAAAAAACAGCAGAATGTAAGTGTTGGATAAGAAGTGGATGAATAGGAACCCTCATCTACTGCTGGGGGGATGGTGGAATGGTTCAGTCACAGTGGAGGACAGTTTGGTGATTCCTCAGAACACTAACAATTGATCTTCTGTATGATCCAACAATTCCACTGCTGGGTATATACCCAGAAGAATTGAAAGCAAAGACACGAACAGAAATATGCACACCAATATTCATAGCAGCAGTGTTCATATTTGCCAAAAGTTGGAACTAACCCCGTGCCCATCAACAGATGAATGGATAAGCAAAATGTGGTACATACATACAATGGAATATTACTCAGGTGTTAGAAAGAATAAAGTGCTAACACATGGAATAACATGGATGAATCTAGAAGACAATATGTTGATTGAAGGAAGCCAGGCATTGAAGGATGAACAGTATATGACTTCACTTATTTGAACTGAGGAAAGTGAGCAGTCTCTGAGAACCACTGTCTGAAAAATAGTTTAACAAGGGAGAGATAGAGAAGAGTAGGTTGTGAGCAATCAACCATATGGACATAATCTATGTTAAAGTGATTGGGTAGAGTTGCATATTGAAGGATACAACAGGTGGGTAGAGATATTACTGGGTTTGGTGGAGCAGGGTTAACAGGTGGGGAGATTAGGAAGGGCAGGTTAGAATATACAAAGCATAAGTATGAATCTTGTCATCCCATGAGTCAAGACAGGGGAGTGGCAAATTCCCTAGGGGGATGGACAGAAAGGAAAAGAAAAGATCAAATGGGGTATTTAGTGGTCATGGGAAATGTTTTTCATTACCTTACAGTAATAGAAACAGGATACAGTAAATATCATCTAAAATTATTAAACTGTACCATCTAAATTGTAAACTATACTGTAAACCATTGATAATGTTTAGTAGCTATGTTTCACTATCTGTATAACAGTTAAAACAATGCTACCATTCAAAAAAAGTTTTAATGTGTGGTGGGGAATGGGAAGTGAGGTTGGGTATATGGGAATCTGTAGTATTCCGTTTGTGACTTTGCTGTGATGTAAAACTTCTTTGAAAACTTAATGAAAATATGGGAGACACTGGGGAATGAGAGGGGGAAGGTGTCACGGTACACACTGGACAACCAGTAAGGCAGTGATAAAAGGAGAAAAAATAAAAAAAATAATTTTAAAAAAATTCTTTTGTTTTCTTTTTCCATTTTCTTTTTTTGAATATCCCAATCCATTAATTATATTTCAATTTTATTTCTTTTTTTCTGAGATTCTTTGAATTTTATCTCTTGCATTTAAGCTTATAATTATTATTTCATTATCCTATTCTTTATATTTGGTTATTATATGGGCTTCATCTTCAAGGAAGCTTTATATCACAGTAGGGTTACAATGGGGTCTGCAGAGGATCATTGGTGGGGGGTGTCTGGGTTGGGGGATTCATGGGAGTAAACTCATCTGGATATACATGAAAGATATTTAAAATTTTTGAAATGATCGAGGGATGTGGCATGGTCATGGTGGATAGACAATCACTCAATAAATAATGGAATACTGAATTCCCAGCATGGAGAGGTCTGCCACATTCTCCAAGAGAGCAGCAACAGTACCCTGAGTGCAGGGGCAGTGTCTGGCAAAAGAGGATGGCCCACTCTTGGGTTATTGTTATTGATGTCTAGCCCTATGAATCTTATCTCTTGTAATTGAAATTTGGCTTCCTGTTATGGGGTGCCTAAGGGTTGCCATCTGAGAGCCTCCTTGTTGCTCAAATATGGCCTCTCTCTAAGCCAAACTCAGCATATGAATGCATTACCCTTCCCCCAATGTGGGACATGACTCCCGAGGATGAGCCTCCCTGGCAAAAAAAGAGTAATACCAAGTGCCAACTGGAAACACAACTGGAAAAAGACCTTGAATAAAAGGGGGAAAAGGTAAAGACAAATGATTTCATGTGGCTTAGAGACTTCAAAGAGAGTCACGTGGTCATCC
>JAQZBX010068764.1:0-15698 GCA_029593785.1 Cabassous unicinctus | reverse complement strand
CTAAAGAACTAAAAGTGATTTTACTGTGTTCTAAGCTTTATTCTCAATTTCAGTGAAACTTTATGTGGTTATTTTTGCTTTATTAGCTTACTTGAATTATAGAAAGCTCACCACAGAGTAGAATACAGATAAGAACCATTATAGGGTCTTTCTTCTCCATTAACTTTTGTCAAGGGATCTAATTACTACCCTAAAGAGGAGATTTTCTGTCTTAAAAGAAAAGGGACGTGACCACTTTTCTCAGCATTAGTTGAATGGCGAACACCCGCGGACAACTATATTCAAATAATGTCCAGACTGAAATGCATGGTTCATTGGGGAGAAGACATTGATACCAGATACCCTTAGAAGTTTCGATAGCCTATATGAGGTGAGACGTTGGGGACCAAGAGTGGGATAACGTATGATGTTCAGTCAAGGAGGATAGTCATAAAAACTTTTTTTACCAACTTCATCCTAGGAAGGAGAGAAACTTTATTCTTGACTAAATAATAATAATAATGATGTAACTTTCAAATATATAAAGCCACTTTTACACCAGGATATAAAAATGAGAGTTCCAATATTGAATAAACATCACTCAGGTAACTTGTATCACAGGTAGATTAGGTTAATTTTGGCATTTACTCATTAAGTAATTTTAAATTATGTTTCATTTTGTATAAATGATGGTGTTATACCTTTTTCCATTTAGAATTCATATTAAGCTATGGAGTGAAGTGAAGCTCTACATTCCTTTCACATTTTAATCCCAGATAGTTAACAGCTACTCATTCTTCTCATCTCAGGGCTTCTCTGATTTATACATTAATAGCAATCAACTTTTCCCTTTATAGTACATAACACAATTGTCATGTTGTATTCACTGATGTGAGCATGTGTTTACTCTCTTGGACTATTAGATTAATTAGATTAAAGCCTCTGAAAATGTATATCATGATGGTTTCAGTTACTAGTATCCAAAAATGTTTAGTTTCGGGGAATGTTCTGCTCCCTTACCTCTGACGACCAAAGCTTTTAACGCTGGGTGCCTGCTCAGATATGCAATCAAGAACAAATTAAGTCCACAGAGGATCCTAGGCTAATTTCTAGATGGCTACATTATTGCAAAAACTATATCTGACATTATTTAACTCCACTGATTTTCAAAACATAGAGAATTATATTTTTTAGTTTTCTTGAAGCAATTTGAAGATATTCCATTGTCTTCAATTGTGCATTTTTTGCTGATCTGGAGTTTGATTTTTGTTCCTTTGTAATTTCTCTCTCTCTTTTTTAATGCAATTTTGGATATTGCTCTTACTGTTGATATTCTGCAGACTAATTGTGGACTTATTTTATTAATCATCTTTAATACTAAGTGTGATTTTTAAAATCAAAGAAATTAGATTATGTCTTTAATAATTTTTTCTCAACCTTTGTCTATGTTCTGTGTTTATAGTAGGAATATGTTGTACTTTTGGAACTAATCTTTGTATATCTTAACTTTTCACTTATGTTTTCCAATTCTATTTGTCTTAAATTCTCTGATATTTCTTCAGCCTTGTATATGAAGATTACTTTATCCTTGAACTTTATCCAGTGTTTGATTTTAACCTTTTCTATTCAAATATTTCAATTTAGGCAAGAATTTTCTTTATTTCCAATTGCTCATTTTTAGCCTCTTCATATTTTACCAATATTTTATAATTTGAAATAATTGTTAATATGTAATGACAGATTACTCTGTGTCAAGGCAACATTCTAAGAACTTTACCAGAGTTACTTGCTGCAGCAGCTCCATGAGTTAGCTTATTTACAGATTGGGATCTTGAAGAAGAGAAAGGTTAAGTTAAATGCCTAAAGTGGTACAGATAGTGGGTAATCCATACTCTTAAGTTTTCAACTCTGGTATACAAATTTTTCTCATCTGGTTTCACATTTTTTTCTTTTGCTTTATGGGTGCTATTAGTCCCTTTATTTCTTTACACATCCCAAATATTTTTCAATGTCTCTCTCAGTCTACTCTTATATCTCTAATTCCCAAGCATAAATTCTCCCCGGTATTCAATTTATGATTGTCTTTCTTAGTGTTTAACGTTTTCACATGTCCACTGGTTATAAATATATCTGGTCTGTGAGTTCAAATTCCATGGGGTTGCATTCTTAGGAGTCTCCAGTGACCATGGGTCACGGAAGCCTTCCAAAGAATGGTTTGCTGGTTGCCTCTATCTCCAAATAGCTTCACCAGTTCTGAAATAGGTGGTTTGTGAGATTTTTAGTCTTAGAGTTTCTACGCCATATAGTTTGTGCAAAGTTCAGCCACCCAACTGTGTCTTATGCTCAGAGTTTCTCTTATTCACAATTTCATTTCCCCTTACTTTGAGAATATGACTCGATTAGCATTTATACATGGGGCTGTCATTTCCTGAAATCCAGCTCCATACTGGGATCCCTGTTTTACTATTTTATGTGCACAGTGTTGACAGTCCTGTACTCTCCCCACGTATCTTGACACAGTACGTCATGGGCTGCTCAGCTTCAATTCTTGGTTAGCAACATGGTTATGAGATATGGTTTTGTTTTTATCTGTTGGCTTTGTTTTCAGGGCACCTAGGCATTTCACTTTCTTGTCTTCATGCTAAGAGAAGTATTTTAAATATAAGTCATCTGGAATTTTCTGAGACTGTAGCAGGAGGATGTTTTCCAATCTGTTTAATCTGGCATCTTGATAAGTCTATCCTTTTAAATTTAAATCTGCAGCACAGTAAACATTATCTAGACCCAATTCACTGAAAGTTTCCTATGTGAACAACTGTGATTTTGAGTGTGACCGATCCTTCAAAATTTTCCGTTCTCCTGACACCAAGAGAAAAGGTGTATCTTTTTAATGCAGTATTTTAATGTTTTCCTTTGCCATGTGAAGTTTAAGTAGGAGCCAGTGGCAACTCATCATGGACAATGGGAAAATACAGTACAATTGCTCATGATTTTACTGTTTTATATAGATATGGATATTTTTAATTCATTTTATTCCCCATTGGCTTAGATATTATGGAATCAGGATGCCTTACCCACAGAAAGGCACACACAAATGTTGGCTTTTAGTAAAATCTGAGCAGGGACTGTTTATCTATGCAAATGCTATGTGTGTATCTAAAGGGTAAGAGCAGTTTCGTTATGCCAGTCTGAATATGGGCCTTAGAAATCTAAAAAATCTTTCCAGAAGTCCTATAATTGCAAAGAAAAAGAAAGTTCAGCCAAGTGTTTTCTCTTATTACCGTTTTTTCCTTAATTTTCATAAAATATCTGCCAATTTTATTACATGTAGAATTATATAGAGAAAATATTCTCAACTGGTCCCTTTAAGAATTCTCTCAGTAGACCATTAAGAAATGGCAGGGCAGTATATCATTTTTGAAATAATCTCAGAATGCTGAGAGGCTCCTGCAGTGGCCAAAGAATGGTGATATTATAATGTTTCAAACTTCCAAATCTCAAAATAAACCTGTAAATTATTGTGTGCCACTTAGATCCAAGATGCAACTTTTTATTGTTAAGACTCTTAGTTTAGAGACCCACAAAAGGTTCACTAGAAAAACATTCCTGACTAAGTGCTCTACTTCAAGAGGTCCTCATATGAAAATTAAGAAATCTTTCTCCACTGGATTGATTTCCTTGCTCAGTGTTATGGCAGATATAGAGAAAATTTGGAACTGGCAAATCATCAATTCAATTTGACATACACTTATTTCATGGGAACTCTGTGTCAGGCATCCTGAGATGTTATCTAAATGAATCAGATGGAGTGTGTGCTTTGAGAAAGCTCCCGCACTTATGGACAAGATCTATGCGTAGTCATTAATGTTAAAACAATGTGAGTGTTATAATAGCGGACTATAAAAATGCTTTAGGACAGAGATGAAGAATTAATTAGGCCTGTTTCAGGGAAATCAGGGTCTAATCAGTACAGCACTTGAGAAGGGAGAGGTTAAATTATATTTATGACTCCCAGTATTCTGATACATCTCTTGTGAGGTGGGGAAGGTAGGCTGTGCTTCCCCTACTAGTGAGAACAATTTCCCACTGCCATTTGATTTGCTCTAACTGGCAGGCGATGTTATGTCCCTCAGGTGTATAGAAGACCTGCACAAAAATAAACTAGCACCACAATATCTCAATATGGGAGAAGTGAAAACCTGGGTAAAAAAGTCATGCACATGCAGAAACTGTGGAGCACTTAAATGCACTTGTTCCTGTAATTTATTCATTTATTCAACACCTGTTATAATCCTGTTGAATTAGTCTCCCACTTGATGCAAGTATGCTCATACATGCAAACATCCTCAAACTTATAATATAAAATAACATCCTTCTTCACTCATTAACACCTAAATCTGCTTTATTTTTAGCACTACCTGGCATATTATATGTACTTTACTAGTTACTTATCTCCTTCCTATTAGAATATAAGTTCCCTGAGGACAGGAATTACATTTGTTCCCATAACTGTTGTGTTCTCCAGGCCTTGAACAATGCAGGAGCTCAATATATATTTCTAGTATGGCTGATTGACTGACTTAATTATATTACTGAGTTCCTATTAAATGCCAGATATTATGTATCTTGTGAAGCCAAAGATGACAAGTTCTTGAATTGTGAGGGAGCTCATTTAAATGAGCTTTTTAGACCATGCAGAGTACTGGAAGGTAGACTTCAAATAAACAGTACTTTGAAGGCATAGGGGGAGGAAATGACTTTTAAGCCTAGGAAAATTGGGGAAGACCTCAAAGACCAATTTGCACTGAGACCCAATGGATAAATAGGACTTTTTTTTCTTCCCACCCCCCTCGTTGTTGTTTTCTTTTGTTTTGTTTGTGCTCGCTGTCTGCTCTCTGTGTGTTCTTCTGTGTCTGCTTGTCTTCTCTTTAGGCGGCACCGAAAATCGATCCTGGGTCCTTCTAAAGTAGGAGAGAGATGCTCAATCTCTTGCGCCACCTCAGCTCCCTGGTCTGCTGCATCTCTTGTCTCTCCTCTGTTTCTCTTTTTGTTGCGTCATCTTGATATGTCAGCTGTCCGTGCAGGACAGCACTCCTGCATGGGCCAGCTCTCCAATTGGGGCCAGCTTGCCTTTCACCAGGAGGCCCTGGGAATCAAACCCTGGACCTCCTATATGGTAGACGGGAGCCCAATCACTTGAGCCACATCCATTTCCCGTGAATAGTACTTTAATATATGAGAAGCATTAAGTCATTACAGCAGAAGGAGGAGCTTATGAAAGTTCCTTTAAAAACTGAATATTTCTGAACAATAATTAGAAATAAAGAGTAGCTGGAATACAGTTTACCTGAATGGGATTATCTGGAGATAAGACAGGAAAGATATGTTAGGAATAAGCTGTAAAGGCCTGCACTAAGTGTGGGGCTTTGTTCTGAGTTAGCAAACATTGAATTTTTTTTTTAGAGATATGTGACATCTTAAAACATAGAAGTCATCAAACTATGGCTCCTGGACTAATGCTTTTTTTGTAAATACAGGTTTATTGGTCCACAGCCACATCCATTTATTTACATACTGACTATGGATACTTTCATGCTATTATGGTGCCTTTAAGTGGTTGCAATAGAGACAGGTATGGCCCACAAAACCGAAAATTTTTAGTCTGGCCCTTTCCAAAAAAAAGTGCCAACTTGAGAGAAGAGAAAATAGAGGCAGAAAACTGTTGCAATGGTTCTGGCAAGCCTGAATAATGGTATAAATTGAGTGAGATAGACTTGAAATAATTTGTTTGAATAAGCGATTGTGGCAATGCAGAGTAGGAAAAAATAAAGCATGGTTGAGACATTTTCGATCATCTGTGTTTGCATTCATAGAAGAAACGTAGTTTTCCCCTAGAAAATTCTGTGATAACTTGTGCATGCTCTGCAGATGATACAAATTAAATAAATGTTCTTGCCTGGTAACTAGACAAGATTCTACTGGGATCCTCTCAAAACCCTGCCTTTTATGTAGATGGAACATTAAAGTAGAGATACTGGTGTCAAGTGACTTTGTGTTGCTAAAAAGGCATCTATGGATTTAGCAGAACCAGAGCAATTCACTGAATGAACTGGAAACTAAGTAAAGACAGATCCCATAGGAACTCTGGGAAAACTAGGAGAGATCTCAACAATGACAGTTTGCACTGATACTTGAAGGAGATCATTCAGTGTGACCAAAGAATAAATGGCCATGAAATGATTTATGTTTTCATTCCATATATTAAAAAACAATCACAAGCCTAATTTTGAAAGTTAATTCATGGTACATTTAAAATTAAATATATAGTGCCTTCTTTGACGTTGATCCATGAATATTACAATATTGCAATTAACTGTAGTCCCTGTTACATTAATTGTATTTTTCCATGCACCACCATATGCTTATCACCTTGTAATAGTGATGTACATTTGTTCCAGTTCATAGAAGAACATTCTTTTATTTGTACTATTAACCACATTCCTCGTCCACCTCTGGGTTCACTGTTAATCAGTCCCTAGATTATTCTCTAGCTTTCGTTCAATTGACATTTACATTCCTAGACCACCCCTTTCAGCTACAACCCCGTGTATAAACCAGCCATGTTAGTTATACTCATTATAATGTTACCATCAACTTTATCCATTCCCAATGTTTTCCTGTCAAGCTAACTAAAAATTCTACATTCATTAAGCATCAATACCCCTTCTCAGCCCTCATCCTATTCTATAGTATCCTATACTCTAGGTTTTAATTCTGTGTTTATTCTTCATATTTAGTTTGTATTAGTGAAACCATACAATATTCGTCCTTTTGTGTCTGAATTATTTCACTCAGCATAATGTCCCCAAAGTTCATGTTACCATATGTGTCCCAATTTCATTTCTTCTTACAGCAGCATAGCATTCCATATGTATATACCACATTTTGTTTATCCATTCATCAGTTGATGGACATTTGAGTTGTTTCCATCTTTTGGCAATCTCAACTCTAAGAGGCATTAATAGGATTTGGGAATTTTTCCTTTGGACTAAGTAAAACGTTCATAAATTTACTGATGCAATGACTGTACAACTCTGATGAAAGTGAGAGCCACTGAGTGTACACTTTGGATAGATTGTAAAGGCATGGGACTCTATAACATAGTGAACCATGTAGATGATGGTCTGTGGTTAACGTACAAATATGAGAATGTTCTCTCATGAACTATAACAAATGTGCAATACTAAAACATCATGTTAATAATAGGGGGAGTATGGAAAAATGTACCAAGTGTATGCTACGGACCATAGTTAATAATAGTCTGATGATGTTCTTTCATAAACTGTAACAAAAAATCCACAACAATGTAAGGTGTTGGTGGAGGGGTGATGCATGGGAATTCTCACATTATGCATGATTATTTTGTAAGCCCACAACTTCTCTAATGAAAAATATATATTAAAAATGAAAAAAAAAAAGTTGAAAAGACTGTCATAAAAATTTTAGTATGAAAGATAAAATAAAAAATAAAGTAAATGTAAAGTTAATTAATAGAACTTTCCTCATTCCAAGAATGAATGGTTGGCAAGACTCTACTGCTATATATAAATTTCAATGTTATTCTGAAACCACCACTAAAAACTGTATTTCCTTGAACTTTTATTGCTGAGCTGAGCTATTAGTAGATAGGAGAATTACTAAATTAAAACTTGTAGTCCCTGGACCTAGCTTTGTCCCAGTGATGCCTTGAGAAAATTATCTATCTGCCATATCTGGGTTTTTTCTCTCTGCACTTAAAGGCAAAATCATATGAGATTTATTATTCTTCATGAAATGCAAAATATAAGGTCTTTTATTCATAGTCACTCTTAGAGCCTGGAGAAATGTCCCAAAGCATTGTGTTTAAGAGTATAGGGTTTTGAAAGCCAGGTAGACTTATTTCATAAACTGGTTTCACCATGTTGGGGATCGAATCATGTCCCCCACAAAAGACATGTCCCAGTCTTAATCTCCATTCCTGTAGGTGTGAACCCATCTGTAAATAGGTCCTTTGAATATGGTGTGGACTCATTTGTGAATAAGATCTTTGAAGATTTTATTTAACTGAGGCCAAACCAAATCAGGGTAAGTCTTAATCCATGTCACTGGAGTTCTTATAAGACAGAGGAAAATTCAGACAGAGTGAGTCAGAAGAAGCTAGAAGCCAGAAGAAGCCAGAAATCCGTGGAAATGAAAGAAACAGACCCAAGGGGAGAGAGAGATTTGCCATGTGATGGAGGAATGCACGGACATAACAAACTCTGGGAGAAAGCAAGCGCTGTCAATACTTTGAGGTTGGACTTCTAGCCTCCAAAACCATGAGACATTGTATTCCCATTGTTTAAGTTGACCCATTTGTGGTATTTTTCACAGCAGCCCTGCCAAACTGACACACCATATCATCCATTCAGCAGATTACCTAAATGCTCTGAGCCTCCATTTTTATCTATAAAACATGGACACTAAATTTTGTTTCCTATTGTTGATATGGGGATTAAACAAGATTTTGCACATAAATAATAAAGCTCAGAATTTGATACATAGCAGATTTGTAATAAAAATAGCTTATAAAATTGTTGCTCCCAAGTTTTGCAGACTCTCCGTTTTCAGACTCAGCTAGCCTTTCTGGCACCATGGCACTTTTTCACTCTTTCCCAAGTCATGACATCTCATTTCTGCTTTCTGTCTGGAGATACTATTTTTTGTTTGGTCTTCCTCTATCAACCCACCCAATGTCCTTGACCTATTCCTCTCTTCATTGAACTTATGGTTTTATATGCCACCTCTCTTTTGCTTTGCTACTTCCAGAAAGCCCTAAATATTTGCACCTAATTTCTCCCATGCTGCCAGAATCTATCCACTGTGGAACCCCCCCAAAAGTGTGGTGACTGTAAAATTTAAAGTCAAACAGGGCTAATCTGGGGAGCAAAGAGGAATGCTATTAATAATGACAACAAGATATGTGGAATAAACCAGGGCTTTCCTAGGAAACTGGTAGGCATCGTTACCTTAAGTTATTGCTGAAATTTTACTTCAAAAGCACTGCCCAATGCATTTCCTCATTGCCATTTATCATTCAGGACCTTGCAAATTGTTTCATTTCCCAAAAAAGTGCTGATTGTTATGGTTTCTGCATGCTCAGATCAGCTTTATGTAGTGAAATGGGAACTGGCTCAGTGCCCCAAATGCTTGCAATCAAAAGATGCAGGTGATAGTTCCAACAGCAGAAAACCCAGAGGAAATATAAGGCCAGGTAATCACTGACTTTCTGTTACAAAATCACATCAACCATTGTGACACTGGAGTTTTATAGTGATTCGTTTAGTGTTCCAAATAAAGATTGATGTAGATGGCCAAAAATGCCCCTAGTTTTGCTCACCAAAATGCAAACAGTGCCAAAACTCATGAATGACTGCGGTGGCAATTAACCTGAATCACACCAGATAGCTTTGGTCAGTGCGGTTTCTCTGTGCATATGCTGGGTTTAATTTAAAATGGCAAAGCAAGAGTAAACAAATCGATATGTTTTTCTTCTAGATTTCTTTTGTGTGTGGAGTAGCTGATTGCTAGAGTTGGGAGAAGTCCCCATTAAATCAAAGAACTTTCTTTGAGCAGATACTTATGTGGCAGGCGCAGTGCTAGTCACTGGTGACACTCTGTCCTTGGTTTGTGCTGGGGAAAAAGAAAAAAAAAAAAGCAAACACCTTGGGATGCCTGACACTTCACATCACGCAGGTTGCACGAACACTTTCTGCTCCAGTTTTTCCATATATGTCACACCTGTAGGGTTGGGAGACTCTTTCATCTTTCCCCTTTAATAACAGGAATAAATCATTTATGCCACTGGAGGGAAGCTGGCAATATTTTTCAGTCATCTGAATATCAAAAAGAAGTTTGTCTTCTGGGATCTCTTTCCAGTTATATCCTCCTGGGAATTCTTTGTTGCCAGAAACCTCCCTATTGACTCAGATATAACTCTTCAACTACAATCCCATACCACAGGCATTCCTGCTTGCCTGGATAGATGATTTCATCCAGGAGTTGGCTCTTTCTTTGCAGAGCAATCATACCATCTTGAGAACTAATGTTCTCCTCCATAAATTTAAGTTATATTCTTATTATAATTATGGGTAGCCAGGCTACTGTACTGAACTTTCTGATTTCTTCCATCCACTCAGAATTCGGGTAAATATTCGGATTTTGCTCCTCTGTGACATTATAAAATCGTTTCAGAGGCTTGGAGTCCCTGGTCAGTCTATGATATCTGGATCTACTACTGAACAGCAGGCTTTCAGGGAATCTGCAGGATCAAATAAGGCAAACTTCCCTCCTTTGAAAGTCTTTCTCGGTATCTCCAAACACAGTGAATCTCTCTGTTCACTTATCCCTATGCCTGCCATTACAGTCATTTCCATGAGTCATATTTGTTTATTTGTCTGTATCCCACTCGATGGGGAGATCTTTAGGGAGCAGTGTGATATAGAAAAAAATATACGATTAGCTGAGAAAAGAGATTCATTTTGAGTTCTAATTTCTTCACTGAGACGGATGTGAGGTTTGCTGTCCAGTAATTCTGAACTTATGGTTACTCAGGCAGGGCTCCCTCGGATCTCGTGAGGAGACCTTGATGAAGCTCCCAGAACTGAAAGAAAGGCTGTTAACTCAGAGACCTGCCTAAAATTTAGCCACATGTGGAGAGGGGCCCTGCAGCTGGGATGAAACCGCCAAAGCAGTGAGACTAGTATCTGCAACAGCAGTGGACCAGGCCAGCAGCAGTGAGGACCAGGGGGGTAAACAAAAGCCCCCATTGCTCAAAGGCAGCCTTAAGGCTAACCTGTGGTGCGTAGCCTCTAAAGCGAGAGAGGAAAGGGATGGGCCGAATACTTGCGGGAAAAGGAGTTAAAAGCTGCTAGCCTGTTATGCATTTTTTTTTCTCCTTATTTCTGGATGATGTTCCCAGAAGGGAGAAAACAACAAGTAAATTTGTTTAATCATCTCGCAAACATGCTGATATTTACTTCCTGGAAAACAGACTAATGATATTTAGCCAGAGGAAAGTGCTTATTTATGGAATAATCTTTGGAGGTTATCCCTGGTTTAGGATAAATTATGGTAAACAATCCTAAAATCTATGGAAAATGTAATGTAAACTAAACAATAATTTATGCTATAAAAATAAGATGTTTCACTGCCTAAATGCTCCCCATTGTGAGAAATCATTTTCTTCCATTACACTGGACTATAGAGGAAAAATCATAGCTGAAAGGACCATGTGGATGTCCCACCCTCTCCCTGCTTTGCCTGTGCTACTCATTACTTGTTTCCTTGAAATTATTTGTAAAGCTTAATACAGGATAAGGCCTCTGATCTGGGTGAGTTTGTTTTGTCAATATGACCATTTGTGTAGGCTCTCTGGCTTTATTTTAGGCAGAACCTTTAGGAATGTCATCACTTTGGGTACAACAACAACAACAAAAAAGGCAAAGGAGAGGAATGAGTAAGGGGATCCATAATTTGTTCTAAAATGATTGGGATATTGTATTTGGAATTCACAGTAAAAAATAACTATTGATGCATACACATTCATTAGGTAGGAAGTTTGTGGGATTAAAGGGACATTTGGATAGTTTCCAGTTTGCACTGCTCTGAACATTTTAGTGCACGCCCTTTGGTGATTTCTGGGTTGCAAGGTGTTACTATATTTAACTTCCTCCACCACATTTATCTGTATTTGCTTTTTTCTTTGTCTTTATGTCCCAGTTCTGCTTAAGTTAGATTATATCCTCAGGTATTTCTCTTTCATGTAGGGCTTTTTCCTCTAAGGGAACTTGGGCCATGAGTTCAGATGGTCTAGACTGCTCCAGCTCCTTCCCATCTTGCCACAGAGCTCTTGCATTCAGCTGTTACGGGCATACATACATTTTTTTTCAAGTTTCAGCTGTTGTTCTCAGGTTGGCACACTGATTTTTTTCAATGAATGCCTTTTAATTATTTGGGTTCTCTGTTGCTCCCTTTTGCACAGATGCTGCTATGATGCAGTTCTTGTAGCAGTTGGCGAATTGTCCCAATCCAATGATATTTTGGGGTTCATTGGTTTATAATTTGCCACCTACTTTTGTTGTAGATGTAGACTGTGCATCTTTGGGTTTGCCATTATAGTTGGTTTGTATTTTGTGAAGATCTTATGGACAGTCAGGTGCAGCAAAAAGGACAGACAGAGGAGGTGTTTGAAGGAAAGTTTATTATACTCACAAGTCCTAGAGACAGAGTCCCTGGATGCCTTGCAGGCCTACCTAGGGAACAAGTAGTGTTCCCTAGGTAGGCCTAGGAGTGGGAAGCTCAACCAAGCAGGTGGGGGAGGGCAAAGGAGAGCATGTGGACCCGGGGAGTATGCCTTTTATAGCAAAGGAGGGGTGGGACTTCAGCACTTGGTTAGTCGGGAATGTGATTGGGGAGTGTTTATTTGAATTTGGCAACGCTGTGAAGCCAGACATGGCTCTGGGCTAGTGGGGCAGGATGTCTTGGGGTATGTTATCTGACAGGGACAGTTTGGGGATTCACTAATGGGAAAGGACATTAATAATCCAGGGGTGTGTGCGAAGGGGACCTAAGATGGGTGAGGCATCATTAACCAAGAGTGAACTCTTGGTTTTGTTACTGTCATTACAATCTTTGTCATTAGAGTAAGGGTTTAAGGACATTAATAATATATGCTCTCTCTGCTACCATCTTTCCTGAAATATTTTTTAGGGATGGAGTGCTTTGATTTGAATACCAAACTACCAGACCTCCTGTAAGAAAATTTGAAGTGACAATTTGAGTCTTTAGACAATGTTATCTTTCTCTAGTATTAACTTTGCTCTGGCAGGTAAGTAGAGTGTGGGAAGATCTTATTAATTTAATCAAATATTGAGTTGAATAGGGCTTCATTTTATGTGAAAGCTGTTCTATTTCTTGCTCACACTTCTTCCTGGGTTGTAGTCATTGAGGAGATCCAAAGGAAATCCTGGAAGTTTGCTAGGGTCCCTTTTCCTTAGCAGGCTGGTACCTTCATGTGTGCACCCAATCGTGTAAGACTTCTAGTAGGCTTTCAGCTACTGCTTTTAAATCAGCAAATGTCCAGCTCAGATGGTGAGTGTCTCTCTTAGATCCTTGGTAACTTTCCTAAGCCTTCAGAAATTTTGGAAAATAATTTTAAAGTCATTGGTAGAATAGTTAGTCTGAAACAAGCTCAACTATTTCTTGAAGTAGAAATCCTATTTTTTCAACTTTTAGCATTTATTTCAAATTTTACAACAGAGCAATCAGAAAAAAGAATGATGGCATCTGTACCAGAATATTTTAAATGAATTTAAATGTGTAATTTTGACTTATTTGTGGTTAAGTTTTACAATGTTTCACATTGATTCTGGTAAAGAGCTTTATATGACATAAAGCTGGCTATTTATCAGTTAAGATTGATTTATCAAATCAATCTTAATTATATCAATTAGCTTCTCCATGTATTAATATAATTATCTAATTTGTCAAGGACCACAATGCATCAGATAAAATTTCAGACTACTACAATGTTTCTGCCATTCTGTATTCACCGTTCTCTCTTCCTCGGTAATATTGAGAGTACATTGTTTCTTTTAATTATACACACGCAAATGCACACACATATGTAAAAATCATAATTTTAAAGGTCATTTTTAATAATTTATATCCTAAATTATTTACTTCAGAAATAGGATTGCATATATTGCTCTTCATCATAAAAGAAGAGGAAATTAGCACATTCATACTTTAATTTCGTTCATCTCCTGCAATCCCAGGTTTTGTTGTTCATTCAGTGTGATGTTTCATAAAAGTGATGAGAGAGGGCATCCTTTCCTTTTTCCCAGTCTTTGGGGGAAAGACTTCAATCTGTCACCACAACTGTAACTGTAACTGTAAATATAACTTCAGCTGGAGGCTTTTCATATATACCCTTGATAAGATTGGCATGGTTTTCTTCTATCTAGTTTTATGAGAGTCTTTATCATGAATGGCTGTTGATTATTGTTGAATGCCTTTTATGCATGTCTATTAATATCATCTTTTTTTCTTATTTGGGCTTTTAAGATGATTAATTACTTCAATGATTTATAATGGTTGAATCATTTGTACATTTCTAGAATGAACTATGCTTTGTGATGCAATTATTTTTATCTGTTGCTGGATTTGATTTGCAAATACTTTGTGTAGGATTTTTGTGTTCATGACACATGATGCATGATACTGTAATTTTCTGGTAATGTCTTGGTCTGGTTTTGGTATTAAGGTAATGTTGGCCTCAAAATGAGTTGAGAAGTTTTTCCTCCTCTTTTAAATTTTGAAAGAGATTATATAGAACTGATACAATTTTTCCATTAAATGTTTGTTAGTATTCACCAGTAAAACCATCTGGGTCATGTATTTTTGCTGTCATTGTTTGTTTTATTTATGGAATGTATTTAACTATTAATTCATTTATATAGGTGTAATTAGGTTATCTATTCAGATGAATCTTAGTAGTTTGTCCCTTTCAAAAAATTGGCCCATTTAATCTAAATCATCAAATTTATGGAGATAGACTTGTTCATATTACTCCCTTATTATCCCATTAATTTCTGTGGTTTTATGACACCTCTTTCATTCTTGATGTTGATGATTTGTGTCTTCTCTCTTTTTTTCTTGGCTTCCCTGGAAAGAAGTTTATCAATTTTACTGGTATTTATAAAAGAACAAGGCATTTGTTTCTGTTAAATTTCTTTAGGCTTTTCCTCTTTTCAGCATTATTGATTTCAGCTTTACTTTTTATTACCTTCTGTTTTAGTTTGCTAAAAACATACTGGGAGCAATATACCAGAAAATGGATTGGCTTTAATAATGGGGATTAATTAGACTAAAAGCTTACAGTTCCAAGGCTGTGAAAATGTCCAAATCAAGGCTTCCTCAGTTGATGCTTTTCTCACTGAAGCCCAGCTGCCAGTATCTGGCGGGGCACAATGATGGTGCCTGCTGGTCTCAGCCTCTGCCTGCTCCTCTGGGTGTGGTTGCTTTCAGACTCTTGCTCTTGTGCTATTCTCTCTCCTGAGTTCCTCTTTGTCTCTGTAGCTTTCTTCTGTATCTGTGACTTTTTATCCCTCTGTTTATAAAGGACTCCAGTAAGAGGACAAAGACCCCCATCCCCACCACCCCACCTCCATCCTGCAATCTAATCAAAGACCCTAATGGAAGCAATTTAATCAAAAGATCCCTCCTACAATAGGTTTACATGCACAAAAATTAATTAGCTTTAATTAAAGGCTTCACTCTGCCAAGTCTTCTTTCTATTTGCATATCTTTCTCCATATTGATTTCATGCTTAATTCTGCTATGGTCTGTATTTTGTATTGTTTTTTGTCTTTTATATTTGTTAAGATTTGCTTTATGTCCCAGAATGTGGTTTATCTTGGTGAGTGCTCTATGTGGGCTTAAGAAAAATATGAATTCTTCTGTTATTTGGAGTGTTCTATAAATACATCATTTAGGGCAAGGTGATAGATAGTGCTGTTCAGGTCATCTATATCCCTATTGGTCTTCTAACTGCTTGATCTATCAACAAACAAAAGAGGAATATTGAAATCTCTAAATACATTAGAGGATTTGTCTTTGTATGTTTCATGTGTGTTGGC
>JAQZBX010068763.1:0-15693 GCA_029593785.1 Cabassous unicinctus | reverse complement strand
AAAATTATAAACCCAAACCACATTCAAAGTCCTAAATAAGCTGGTGTCAATCTATGTTTATAACCTGATTATTATTGGATTGAAAAGATTTTTTCTCACCCTAAGAATTCTTGGTAACAAGATAAAATCAGATAAACTGTACAGAATAGGCAACAAACACAAGAAATGGATAGAGGGGTGCTGAAGGAGAGAAGTCTGGAGTCTGATAAATACAAGCATGTCTGATAACTTGCTCCCAAATAGCTTGAAACAAGACCCAGAAATTATAAATACATTAATTGTAAAACGAGAAAATTGGCAAAAGAAGGCTCTTTCTATTTTATTCATGCCAGAATGAGCTCAAGGCTCATGCTTTAGCTTTTTGAGAATTCGGGTATATCCCAGGGGTAATGAGTCATTACTATGATTCATAAAACTGCAGACAATGAAGAAGTGGTGGAATATGGAGGCTCAAAGGCTTTCTGGAAAACCAGAAAAATAATTTCAATAAGTTCAATAAGAAGTAAGCAAAGTTTTCTTTAAGGAAAAGAAAGTAGTAATGTGCATCAAGAGTAGTGGAATTGCTAACATAAAAAGAGTAGCCTCTATTTTTGAAGATGTCTCACCAAAGACATTAGGAAGAATGATTAACCACGATGGTGCTCATTTGATGGAAGCAGGTATATACTAAATTTAAGTATTTGCTCAAACTAGAATATTTTACCTGGCTACTACAGCTAAGATTTCCAATGACAATTCTGTAACTTTCATGAAAACAAGTATATTTTAAATAGTAAATGCATGTATTAAAATCAGAATTGTCAAAGGAAGAACAAGTCAACACAAAAACATTTGTAACTGATGCATGTGAATAATCTCAAAAGTGACCTTTAAGCACAATCAAATGTTCCATACCTTTCTTGGGCAGTGGCTAAGATCTCTGATGGTTCCTAGGCAAACTAACTTATTATTGTTCCTGGTAAGCTAAAAACCTTGTTTTCCCTCAACCCAGGGGAATGATTTAGTCGTCATTCTTATCTGTGACATCACTGAAGACAGAAAGTGCACTTTCACCTAGTAAAATACTGTACTGATGTAATTCATCAACATTCTCCTCGTTTAAACAGTGGGACATTGTGAAGTTATATATCCAGGGACATATTTATAATCATACAAGAATGACTAACACAAGGAGAAAGAAAAACTTATTAATTAAGCCAAAGCTGGCAGCTTTCCAGAAAAACATGAGTAAAGTTTCTGGTTTCTATGACAGCAGATAACAAATAACTTATGTTTTACACAAATGTCTTTTTTAAAAAAAAAAAAAAACAAAAACACATAATTGCCAGATTGAAATAAAATTACTTCCTTAACACACACTGTATGTTAGGTGAACTTTTGGTTTCAATGCTAAAAGGTGAAATTTCATCAACAGGTTTTTTAATATTCCCCCAAAACACTGTATACCATCTGCACACTTCTTTTGGGTAGCAAGGGTCTAGCATTTACTTAAAAAAAATTAAAAAAAAAAAAAAAAGGAAGTCACCAGATCTACAAGGAGAGAAGTTGTATTGAGCAAGAGATATGTGGAAGAGGCAAACTGTGGCTTTTTGAATCTCAGACTTGGATCTCAAAGACAGTGGTATATAAACCAAACATTCACAAATAATCATAATATCCTCCTTACATAATTATCTTTATCTAAAGTATGCCAGATTATAGTAAATATTTCAATAAGACCAAAATAAAAATGTGGTTTTCTGGAAAAAGTCAGAAATAAAATATTAAGCTCAAAACAAACAACAACATCTACGGTATAGAATGAAAGAAAACTGGCTATGATTATCAGTGACACCAATTATTTTAAGTAAATATGGTTAGTGTCATTTGATTATGGTAGAATATCTAATAAAGAACAAGGCTGATATGAAGAAAATGATCAGATTTGTGATCACAGTAGGAGGTCAATAACACTAGCTGAATTAATTATTGTACGAGAGAAAACTCAGTTGGCTCAGATAAGTTTATTATTAGTGGAATTTTTAAAATGCTAACTTCCTCGTGGAATTAAATTCCAAACACAGTGCAATTCCATTCATCCTTTTGAAACAACAGTTTCTTAGGTTAAAGATTCTTTGTTTAACTTCTGACTCCTTTTAAGAAAATTAAAACTGGCACTTTTCTACCTGTTAAACATGTGGACTAGAAAAGACTGAGCTTAAAACATGCATATTTTAGATTTTAAAAAGACTACAAAGAGATGAGAAATGAAAACTCTGGGGTGTTTAAAACACATGTATCACATAATGAGTTTTCAAAGAATGGAAAGGGTAGTAAGGTTGAGTCAATAGTAAGCTAACACAATGAAATAGCACATAATATGGTACATCTCAATTTCTTAAATGCTTTAGGAAAATATTTTTAAAAGACTCAAGGCCATCACTGCTAAACACACACATACATACACATATCTATATATCGTGAAAGAAATAAGAAATGCTTATTCAGCCCTCATTATAAAAGCAATGAGCTCTCTAACTAGGCTAATTAAGCAACTGTCAATCAAGGTGGCAGTTCAAGTATGGATGAGATTAGACTGGGAAGAGCCTGGCAACCCCATAAAATCAGTCTGAACTCAGTTACCACCCGGCTTAAGAATTCCAAATGGTTTGAAGGCCTCAAAATGGGAGTTCAGCTCTGTGATCCTGAAGCATATTGGGTATTTGGATAGAGCAGAAATTATTTGGGGTGGGGATGTGGGACAAAGTGACCCGGATTCCATAATTTTAGCTGGAGGCACCTACGTCTTTGGGAATGACAGACCAAGTTGTACATGAAAATAATGCAGAAAAGGAGTAACAGCATAAAGGAAGGAGAGAGGTGAGCAGGTTTAAAGAATAACACAATGGCCCCAAAACACTAGTCATTCACCTGGGAAATAAGAATAAGTAAGTGATAACTTACTTAAAATATCTGCAGTGGAATAGTTATTTCTACATCCTTTCCTTTCGATGTTACCACATGACTATAAATCCAATTTTCTTAGACTTTTCCAAGAAAGAAATTAAAATTATACTTATTAGTTATAAATTTATTTATATATCAATTTGAGGGTTCACAGTTAAGTCATAGATGAAAACTAAAACTTCATGCTCTAAAGTTCATGGAGTTTAAGATAAATGCTTATTATTAAAGAATAAAACAAAAAAGTAGGATGGGGCATATTCTTATTTAGAAATGGGCATGAATTGACTGAAACAAAGCAAAACACCACATCTAAAGACATGCTTAAAATTCACATTACAGCACACAGAATGAGGACTGCCCAAAGCCTTTGGCTCATTCCTTTTTCCTTCTCTGGCCACAGACTCTGACGAATCTTGTCAGTTCCAAGCCACCTGACTTTCCAGTTAGCCGCCTTTTTTCCCTTGCATGACAATGTCTTTTTAGAAAACAAGCAGAACATCTCTCATCATTATTTTTAGTAAGTCTAACTTCTTCATTTTCTTTTTCTGTCATTTTTTTCCTACTATGAATTGGTCTACTAATACAATTTAAAAACAACCTTGACAAAAAAATCAGCTAAAACTTTTCTTAAAATTACCTTGAAAATGGGAATAAACTGGGTCTCCTTCATCTCAATTATCCGTGTAAGTGACCCTTTTTTAATCCCTAAGGAAGTAGCATTGAGCCAAAACCTCACATGGTTAAATGAATGTTGCAAACAGTAGAATATGACCCACAATCTGAATATGACATTTTTCCTAACGTTTTTTCAGAAGACATACGGATTGGGGGGGAAATATCACACTTACAAGTCCACTTATGGCTATAATCCAGATGTAGGAACCAGAGGTGAAAAGCTATAAAAGAAAAAAAAAAAGGCAACTAAAAAAGAAATTCAACTGGCATTACAGCATACTTATAACTATAATCATACTCACAACCATTTACATTAACTATTAGTCATATATGCCATAGTATAAACAAGTAGAAAATTAGAATATCAATTCTGTTACTTAAAAGAAAATATTAATTTTTTAAAAATCAAGACCTCAGCCTTTCTATACCCTAAAATAGATTGGTCAAAACTGGCCCACATCCCTGTAGAGAAAAATAAGTGAAATTCAAGCATATTTTTTTTAGGAATGGGTATTAACTGACTTAAATAAAGTAGAATACCACATCTAAAGAAATTATTAAAATTCACAGCATACAAAACATGGAGTCATCATCCCATGCTTGGTTTTAGGTAATGACATATAATACTTGTTTATATAATTTTCTCACTTTAGCATTTTTAACTCTAAATTTAGAAGTGAAGAATTCTACAAGCAGATAGGTTTATGTCCAATTCTACCCTTCTTGAGTGCTGATATTTTCATTCCAGTTCACCCAAAGAAGAGTAAACTAAAAATAACAAAGTTAATTAATGGCAAAATTAATTAGAATTGCATCTCATGAAACCTCTCCCCTCGATATCCAAAGCATATATACTCAGTAGTTTGGGCTCAGGGTAAAAATAATCAGGAGGCACTTCAAAATTTGTTCTTGTAAGAAAGAAAAGATTTGTAGTTTCGTGGTTATTTTTAGAACTTTAGGTTGGGAGTTTAAGTACTTTTGATCAAAGAGGAAGAACCAGGATAATACTGTAGCCCAGGTTCGTTGCTGACATTGTACTAGATGAAAACCTCAAAGTTCTACACTCTCAGTCCAGGAAACAGAAGAAGAAAGAAAACTGACACAAAAGGTGAGAGCCAACAAAGAACAGGAGGCTGACAAGCTTTGTTCTACTGCTAGTTCACCTAGAAATGAGCAGTGGCTGCAACTTTAAATTAAATCCTTTGTTCTAGCATAGATGCTTGTTTGCTATAAATGCTTCTGATAAAAACAAGGATGAAATTCTGTGACAAAATATTTGCTGTATAGTTTTCTCCTAAAACTATATGGAACAACAATAGGTAATATTTTTGTAGCACTTACTATGTGCCAGACACTCATCTTAATGCTGCTCATATATTAAAAACTCACTGAATCCACATAATCACCCTAGGAAATAAGCTTTATTATTACCTCTATTTTACAGATAAGACTGAGAGCTTAAGTAATTTGCCCAAGGCCAAAAGCTAGTAGTTGGTGAAACTGGGAGCTGTATCCCTGCAGTCTGGCTCTGCAACATTATGCTCCATTCCCCATTTCTACTACATCTCATATACAAGTAAAAAGAGTATAAAGTTAATTTTATCAGTAAAAAATGATTTTCTTTTAACTCCTAAGTCTCTCATTATAATACAGGCTTCATCCCCATTTGCGTTTCTTATGTTTTGAGAGTGTCTGTTTTTCCTTATCTGTTAGGCTCCTTCAGGCAGGCGCCACATATACTTCATTTTATCCTCCATAGCACCTAGCATAGTTCATTCATTACATGACTGGCTCTCAGCTGTTTGATACTTAATCCTTAACCTGTGCTCTTCTGATAATGCTTAAAGGCATTCACTTATCACTCATTCATCAAATATCTTCAGCTTCAAGAAGCTGTTCTGGAGAGAAAAAAAGGCACCGGAAATATGTGCAAAGGCCCAGAGTTGAGAGAGGGAGGGAGAATATAGCAACTTTAAGAATAACGGGTTCAGTCAGACTTGCTTCAATGTGGGGAGGGGTAGGAGTTCACACTGGATGGGCAAGAAGAACTCTGGAAACCATTCATGTTAAGGACTATGGATGTTCTAAGACGCCAATGAGGCATCTTTACCTCTATGTCTGATATCAAATTCTACCTCATGAAGTAATTATATATTTATGAAAATATTAAAAATTTATATTATTTTGAAAAAATATCGGTGGTAAATCCATCCACATTTCTGCTGTGTGGCAGGACTAAGAGGATACTTCTACTGTGAGCTGTAAAATAACTGCTGAAATAGCACTACATGCAGGGCCTCTTTATCCAACTAGGATCCCTTTCTATAAGAGGTCTATTTGTGTGGTTTTTTGGCCAAAAATAATAACAACAAAAAAACCCCAATATATTCATAATGCCAGAGAAACCAGTGGTTGTAGGTATGAGACATAAACCATTAATCAATACAGGAACTGGTTGACTTAGTTCTTATTATCTGTTCAGATTACACTAAACATCTGTAACTATTATCTCTATTCCTTCAAACAACCTTGTAAGAGAGCTATTATAATACCCACTTTACAGATGGGGAAATGAGCTGCTCAGAAAAGGTACATGACAAAACTAAGGATGTCCAAAGCAAGTACGTGAACCCAAGTCCACTTGACTCCAAAGCCTTTTTGCAATGCTGCATTGAATTCCTACTCCATAATAAATAAATGTTTTTGACCTCAAAGATTCTACATAACTTTAGAGTGGGAGCGAACTATAAAAAGTCAACATGAGGCTCAGAGGGGTTACATGACTTGATCTAAGCCTCACAGGTAGTGAGTGCCTCGCTAGACCTAGAACTTGGGTCTTCTGCTCCAAGTCCAGGTACTTGTCTACCATCACATTTTGCTTTCTGTCATAACATCTTTAAAGAATTAAACATATCACATCAAAGTAGAATAAGAATAAAATGCAAAAATGGACTATTCGGTTATATGAATATTAGGATGGATAAGGGGAAATGTAATGGTATGAAGGCCAAGAAGTGAAGAATAAATGTATTCCATGAGAAACGGTTGTAAAAGTGTTAAGGAAGGTGTCACCCAGACCAGATGAGCCATTGATAACATGCAACAGCAGACTGGAGAAGGTAGAGGAAATGCTGAAGGTTAAAAGGGGAGGGAAGAGGGTATTTTAAAATGACACTAGGATCCGGTTTGATATGTGTGGGATAAGGAACATTATGAGTATTAAACAGTGGATCAAAAGGCCAAGCTACACCTGGTACCACAGGAAGCAGCAGAATAAAAATTTACATCAAAAGCTATGAGAGTAAAAGAAAAATGAACAAATATTACAGATAGAAAATTGAAAATCCTATGTGTCTTTTATCACAGAGCCTATAACATAGCAGGGAACCATCAATATTTACTGAATATCAGTGAAGAGAACCTTTGTAAATGAAGGCAGACAATAAGTACTCCAAACATCTTCATATTGAACCATTTAGCAAATGGTGACAAGTGACATGCCAATGCAACATAGAAGTTATAAAATTGATAAAGCTTCTTGAGAACCCAAAAGCTCAGTTGGTAAAGCATATTTGGCATCTTCTTCAGAATTTTATTTGTGACATTGTATTCAATAAATTAATTTGACATGATTTTCCACTTTCCACCTCTCTATTGTTCTCATTTGTTTCCACTTCTTACTATGATAAAAAAAAAAAAGTACTTAACATGCAAATATACAATGAAATTAAAATATTTTCCACTGATACAAATTACAGTGAAAGCTCTTATCAGATTTCTAAAGGCTATGAAAGTATTCTAGTAGCTGATATACCTTGATGTTCTAGTTCTGTAACACTTCCTTTGAACATTTGATATAGATCATGAAGCCAAACTTATGGGAAAAAAACCAACAACATTGTTTTCAGGAGATCAAATGAGAAAAAAGACCAAAAAGAAAAAAAAAAAAAAGAACTGGTTAAAGAAACATGAATGTAAAAACGTATACTGTACCTGTAGTCCCAATATATAAATCAATGTCTTGTTTGTGATGGTAAACTGGCCCAGAATTTGTGCCACTTGGACTCTTGGAATGGAGCAGTAAAATGGTACAAACAGAGCAAACACAGGTGCCAGGCTATGCAAACAAATAAAAAAAAATCACTATAGTATAATATTCAATTGAAAATATCAATGGCAAATGTATATTTGAAATAACACTATGCTTTTATTTGTCTGAAACACATGTTGTTTTTTATACATGCATAAACTTCCAAAATAATTTTATCATATATGACACTTTAGAAAAACTCTATCCTATATTTGTTGACCTTCCCCAAACCATAGCAAAGTAGCTGTTGTTGGACATTGTGAGAAAATTTAAAGTTATGTTTTCTTCCCATGAATAACTTAAAACCTAACAAGAAAGACTAGATAAACCATAAGCAACAAATATTAGAATTCCTCATGGTCAAATCCAAAACCTTCATCACAGACTTAGTACAATTAAATATCACCATAGCACTTGACAGTTTTTACCATCCCTGCCCTCCCTTTCTCAAATCCTTTCCTTCTTTTGTAAACCCTATTTATTCCTGTTTTCCCAACTATTTCTTGTACCACTCTTCTGCCCTCTCCACCTTTCCATTATATTCTTCACTTCTTGCTCTACTCTCTCCTTGTAAAATCTCAACCCCTTTGATGGCTTCAATTAAGAAAATGAAGTGAGTCCCAAACCCCAGCCTGTCCCCTTACCCTGACTTTGAAATCCAGTTTGTAACTGAAAGCATCATTAATAATGCTAACTTCACATATTCCAAGTTCGAATGTGTCTCTCTCTAATCCATCCTTAGCAATGCCTACTGTATTCTCTTCCCAATACACAACTCTGCTCCTGTCACTCTCCTGCTTAAAACCCTTCCTTCCACAGGCTCCCAGTATCCAAAGACAAAATTAACATGAAATAGCAAAGCCCCTGTTTCTTTCTTATCAATGTAGTTTCCCACAACTGTCCTGCTCTCCCTGAACTGGCTTCACCTCTTTCACACCCACGCACAGAGCTACTCCCTAGACACATTAGGCTGTTTTATGACCACAAATTGACACGTTATTCTTTTGAGCTAAAATATTCTTTCCACTTTTCTGCTTAGGAGACTCATAGATAACTAGTAGGACATAGCTCAACTCTTCTCAGAAAGGATTTCCCTGACTCCCCCTGTCAGCTGTCTTCTTTGCACTCAAAGCTACATTGGTTTCACTGATCCAGTGAATCCACTGGGCAATGACTAGGTGTGAGGCAGTATGCGAGGCACTGCAGCAACATCTCCATCTTTGAGTCAGAAACAGTCCCTAAACGCAAGAAAGTAGACCCAGGGTTGCAAACCAACATACCTGCGAGGTCTAGGCAGGTAACATGAATGAGGAAAGTGGTTTGGGCACACACTTGCACCAATTTTGCATTAAACACTTAGCTTAATTACTCGGTCTATCTTCCCCCACGCCCATTTTTGATAGTGACACCAGTACAAAGGATTACTTCTTTACCATGAGAAAAATGCAAGGAATATTCTTCACTTCCACAAAGAAATATCCTTACTATCATTTTTATAAAAACACAGGTGTCTTGTGGATTTTCTCACTTTTGATAGAGACCGTACTATTGGAAATCATTCACTGTCCTCTCAATTCTAATATTAAAAGCAAACATTGCAAATGTGATAAATGGTAGCAGCACCAACAGGCACCTACCAAGAATGCAGCAAACACTAGAATGTAGAACCACAATCTTTAAACACCTGTCAGGCCCTGTGTCAAGACTGGGGATATGAAAATGATTAAGACAGCCTCTCTCACAGTCTGCTAAGCAGGATGAGCCAAAGAGCAAGTAACTGACAGGTCCAGGGTAACAGAGGTATGTATGTAGACAGTACAGTGGGGCTGTAATCATTCTGACTAGTCACTAACTATTCATTCATGTGGCTCTCCTCCTAGACTGAGAACACCCCATGGCAGGAAATGATATTTATTCCTCTTGGTTTTCCTAGGATCTGGCACAGTGCCTGACAATGAAATAATCCTTACTCTTGAACGATCACATGGCTTATATTTTAATTACCTATATAAGATTTTAAAAAAATCTACATTTAGATTATTAAGAGAAAGCATATTTTATTTAGCTTTGCATGTGTGATTCTTACACACAGTAGACTCCCAATATTTAATGGATTTAAAAAAACTATCAAACTAATTTTAATGAAGAGAGACTTCTTTAAATTGCTATTCTAGATAATATACAAAAGAAATGGTTTCATCCAATTCAACCCATCTAAACTTGACATAACTGATAATAAAGTTATTAAGATTGATAGACTCTAAACAGCCTCTTTTCAAAAGTACCAGTTAGTCAGCCACTCCTCTAATGACGTCTCATCTTACTCAGAGTAAAACCAAGGTCATTACACAAACCCTGGGTGACCTGTCTCCGACTCCAGCTCTGACCTGGTCTCCTACTCCTCTCCCCGTCACTCACACTTCTCCAGCCACACTGGACTCTGGTGAAGGTCACGCAAACACAAGCACGTACACTCTGCCCCACCCCTGGGCGTTTGCATCCAGACCATCTTACCACAGCAGCAGCAGCACTGAATAAATATTCCCTCACTTCCTTCTTGATTCAGATATCACCTTCTCGGAGAAGCCCTCCCTGACCACCCATTTCAAAATGTAGCCCCCTCCCTACATCAAAGCTCCATCCCCATTCTGCATTCTCTTTTTTTTTCTTGAGTTGATTTTTATCCATAGCACCTATTAACTTTCCAATATACCCCAGGGTGTATTTATTTGTTTATTATCTGTCTCACCTGCTAGAATGTAGCTCTACAAAGGCAAGGGTTTTTGTCTATTTTGCTCACTGTTTTATCCCCAGTGTCTACAACAGTGCCTGGCACATAGTAGGTGCTTAATATATGCTGAATAAATTATCTTTAAAACAGTAAAAACGTATAGCAAATTCTGTCTTTTGTTGAAAAAAGCTCCTTTTCTTGTTTTATTATTTTTAATGGGATTAAAACACATGATTTCATATATATTCAAAATGGACTGTTGGCCTCATGGTAATAATAAGAAAAACTCTATTTTGGTTAGCCAAAATGTACTAAATGCATCTGAAATCCCTTACTACAGAACATGTTCTTTGAGGCACTTATAGAAGTTCATCTGTTTACATTCAGCAATAAAATGCTCACCAAATAGTGATGCTAGAATTAAAAATCTGAAGCAGAGTTTTTGTTTGAGGTTACATTCAATGTAAGCTAAAAAAAAATACTGACAGGAATTTTAACGACCACAATTCATATCTTAGAAGACATTAAAAATGCCTTAATCGTTAATAATCACTACCTTATTTTAAATGATGACTAAATACTAGACCACATACAACATAATAAAAAAGCACACTTTTCAGACCAGGAAAACATAGATTGTACTGATAAACAGACTTCACAAAATATAATGTTTTAGTCATTGATCAGTTTTTCTCTTTTCCTTATTTTGCTTTATGACAATATCTGTTCTTTATACTGTCAAGAATAATTCAGTTTGATCTCTTTCATACTGTAGATAGCTAAGTCTTGGGAGCCCTATCAGGTTTATGTATACATAGCTGGAAGAATAGAAAAGAAGAAAACAGGTTATAAATAATTTATCCATTCCTTCAACTAATATGATTTATCGAGTGGCTACCATATACTCAGGATTGTACTTGATAGAACAAACAAAATAATAGATAAAATCAGTTCAGGTCACACATGTCCATCTCACCTCTTCTACAGAAATGGACGTCAACTCCACATCACAACTAAAGAAGCCCTGATAACTTTCAACAATAATAAAAATAAGGTTTATGAGCTCATGATATTATTATAAATAGAACAATTATCATATCACCACTTATTTATACACTTGATTACTTTGATACAAAAAAAATTAAAGAGTAGATCCAGTTTGCTAGAATATTTACTTAACTAATTGAGTACTTCATTTTATAACTGTTTTACCTAGTAATAACTGTTTTAAAATTTAAAAACCAAACAACTCTACCAGGATGGCATTTCAACAAATTGAATATTTTCATGTCTTCTTTGAGTATTCTTCAATCCAAGTTTTAAATGAACTATTTCTAGAATATTATACCATATTTATCTACCAAATAATAAAGTATCTGTGTTTTCCCCTCATAATATTTTTGTGGTAGGAATTCTCTTGGTGATCACTTAGTTTAATGCCATTATTTCATAGACAGTGAGCATAAGGCCCAAAGAATTCAGGTGATTTGTTGCTCTTTCTTCCACCTGACAATGTTCCTCCACAGATCCTCAGCATTTGAGCGCTGAAAAAACCTTACAAGTTTCTAAATGGAATACCACCACTGAGAAGCTAAAGCCACGAGACTAGGCCATTTTCACAGAATTTTGGAAGTGTAGGGCCTCTGAGGTCATACAGTTACAAATTCCTACCAAATAATTCAATTCTTTCTACACCATCCCTGAAAACAGTAATCCAGTTTATGCAAGGATCTAAATAAAGGACAGCATATTCTATTTTTCATGAATGACCGACTTTTAAGAAATACATTCATATTTTGATCGAAAAGCTGACTCCAGTAACTTCCTCTTACTGGCTCTCCTTCTAATCTCTGGAGTTTCAAAGCTTGGCATCCACAATCTAAATCCTTTCCTATGAGAAAGCTTCCAAATGCACGAAGATAATTACCATTGCCCTGCCAAGTGTAAACATTCTCAGTTCATTCAATCATTTACCATAAAAGCTGCTATCCAGACCCCTCATCATCCCAGGCACACTCTGAGTCATTTATGCTCTTTCAAAATGCAGCACCCAGAACTGACAGCACATGGCTACATCAGTCCTGGGTACAGTGTAAATATCACCAATCTTGTTCTGAGCACTATAGTTCTACTAATTTAGCCTATAAATAAATTGTATTTCGACAGCCACTTTACATTGTTTATTTAAACAGAAGCAATTAAAATGATAGTAAACAGTTTAGGTCTCTTCCATCCTGAATAAGAGAGGCTGAATTTTAGATACAAAGTGCCCTCTTGCCTCTTTTCTTGTCATTCTTATGTCCACGCAGTCCTTGATTCAGTCTCTTGGCTTCTTACCTAAAAACATCAACTGATCTAGCCCAAGTGCCGAAACAGCGTATTTCTCCCACCTACCACATAAACCTCTGTTTCTTTCTTATAAGCTGCTAACAATATAGAAAGGGTATACACTACTTGCTGATACCAAGTTTCCGGGTAGACAGAATTGTCAAATTTTGCCATTTTTTTTCCTTAAAACATTTAAAACCCAGTAATTTTGCATAGAATATCAATACAAATCATCAGTAATTAAGATTCTTCTTTTGTTGTTAAGGATACTGCTTCAATCGCTTTCAAAGAATTTTTTGACACTTAAACCTTCATAGAAAATTTTATAAATTTCCATAGATATAAACAATTTATATATTTCAAGGGTTTTTTTTAATAGCTATTAAAAAATAACAGAAAAATTTCACTTCCCATTTTAAAAAAAAGTACACACATATATATGAGGCCAACTGATCGCTACTACGCTCAGTCACAGGATGACAGAAAAAAAAGTCACCACCATAAAAGGATGTCTGCATAATCTCTCTTAAAACAACATGCCAAGGTTAACCTACATCAGTTTGGGCAAGTACTGACTGCTGCTACGTAGAGGACCAAACAAGTCACTGATATGTAAGTACTAGAAATTTTGCTTTTTCAATAAATTCTGTTGAATTAAGACAACCTTTAAGAACCTAAGTTTTAATGAATAAGGTAAAGGAAAAGAATCTATTCAATAGCAAAGCCATAAATATTTCTAACAAAAATTAAAATTAAACTATATTAACTATGCTATTAATGTAGTTTAGAGACTCTGGTGACTGGCAGTTCTAATCAGCTATTATAAGCTAAGAGCAAGCAGAGAGAACTATGCCAGAAATATCCTTCCCAAACTCCCAAAACCGGGCTTACTTTGTACTTTCATGCGAACGCTCCCCCCCCAAAGCAGTATGATATATAAATCAGCAAATAATGTCAATATTTCAGGATACTTTATGAAGTTAATACATGCTTTTTTAAGGGAAAGGAACAAAGTTATTTTAAAAGGGAGTATTCCTACACTTCATATATGATATAACAAATTATTCAGGACAATTTAGAAAAAAAAAAAAGAGTTGTTACATTTTACTATTTGAACAAGTATCTATGTACATAAAAGTCTTTTCTAAACCTGAGATTACTTCTTAGGATAGAATTCCAGTGGTAGAATCCTGGGGCAAAGGGTATAAATATTTTTTAAGCTGTAGATATAAATTTGAATTTTTTGATTTACAAAAATATTGTACCAATTTACACACCCACAAGCAAAGCAGAAGTCTGGGTTTCACGGCCTCTCAGCCAACATGGGTATTTTAATTCTAAATAGAAATTTTCAAATTTCAAATAAGTGAAAAAACAGTATTTCTATGGTTGGGGTTTTATCTATTTGATGATCAGTAAGGCATTTCTTCAAACATTTTGTTTCTCCAAATATTATTCTCAAACTTCTATGTACCTAAAAAATATCTATCATAAGACAATGAATATATGCAGTGATTTGCCAATTTTATGTCTAGGTTGAGGATGGAGGTAAGAGAAACTCTTGGCTAAACATAAGCTGTAAAGATACTTCCCTTAAAGTGGCTTCGTTTTGTGTGTATGTGTATGTGTGTGTGTGTCAGTGACAATATAGTGCAGTGGTTAAGAGCATGGAGTTTGGGCTCTATTATTTACAAGCTATGTGGCCTTGGACAAGTTACTGAACCTCTCTGGCTTCAGTTTCTTCATTAGAAAATGAGGAGTAATAATACTGCTAAGTGCTTATAACACTGCCTCTCATAGTAAGTGTTATCATTATCACTCCCACCCTTGCCCATTAACTATCAAAGGATGGCTCTAAAAGGCAAAGTTTCCTCTCCCTACCCTTTCTGTGTGAATTATTTTTCTTGAATTTATTTGCAGATCTTTATTTTATGGAATAAAAGACTGCTTGCTGTTTCGACTATGGATTTGCTAGTATTTCTGTGCACATTTTCTCTCTTGGGGTTAATTATACTTTTTGGAACCAACACTGCAAAAAGCACACTGCTCCCTAAAGCATTCTTACTCACAGGGTCATGTTTTACATGGGTGGCTATGGTGATAATTCCTTTTATAAATTACTTTTACCTGGCTTCCTAGAGCTTATCAGTAATATGATCAGTCTTTTAATGGAATAATTGTTACCTTGGGTCACTACATGAACTTCATTCATTTATTCATTCCATAGGTATTTACTAGATATCTATTGTGGGAAGGTTCTGAAACAGTTTCTCCCTGAGATAAAATGTTATATGAGATAAAGTCATCATCCTTAAGAGGTTTACAATTTAAAAAATTAAAAAAGAGCTTATTACCCAATAAAGGATTTTACAAGTGATAACTTTTCTGTCGGCAATGGTTAAGGGTCTGCTAGGGCTGTTTAAAAGGCCCTAAGTATGGTATGTGCCAAGGACATGCAGTATCCTCTGTTCTGTATAGTTTATCAGCTTCCAAAGAGATCTGTAAAGTATAGGGCATCAGTATAAAGTTCAGATAACAAATGTGAAAAATCCTCTGAAAACTGTCAGGTAACAAAGATTCTTGTGGTATCTTGGAAGCCCAAGAGAGAATAAAAATATTTTGTGCGATACCTGTGAATACCTGTAAATGCCTTTAAAATAGTTTTAAAAGTAAATTAATAGCATAAAAGCCATACTAGGTATTCACCATTTTCTTTCAATTGAAATTTTAGTCCAAATTGTTTTATTAAAATACTGTTAGAAATAGTAAAGTCTAAATTCATTTATAGAACCTTTATTTAATTTAAAATGTTACAAATAAATTAATGAATTCCTTTGTTTAAATCAATCTCTCTCTCTCCCCATTCCCCCCAGCCCATCTCCTTCCTCCTTCTCCCCCTCCCTTCTTCCTGCCCCCCCACCTA
>JAQZBX010068762.1:0-15782 GCA_029593785.1 Cabassous unicinctus | reverse complement strand
AATATAAGAGATAAAATACATGGAAACTTAAAAAAAACACTAGAAATAAAATAAAAGGACTGGGATATTCAAAAAAAATGGGAAAAAAACAAATTTAAAAAAAAAATTTTTTTTAACATTTTTCCTTTTATCACTGCATTATCAGGTGTCCAGTCTGTACTGTGGCACCTGCCCCTTTCACTCCCCAGTGTCTCCCAAATTTTCATTTAATTTTCAAAGAAGTTTTAGGTAACAGCAAAGTCAACACACAGAATACTAGAGACTCTCATATACCCAACCTCCTTCCCCTTTCCTCACCCCATATTAAAACCTTTTTTATGTGGATGGTAGCATTGTTATAACTGTTATACAGATAGTGAAACATAGCTACTAAACATTGTCAATGGTTTACAGTATAGTTTACAATTTAGACGGTACAGTGTAATAATTTTTGATGATATTTACCATGTCCTGTGTCCATTACTGGGTTTGGTGGTGCAGGGTTGACAGGTGGGTAGATTAGGAAGGGTGGGTTAGAATACCCAGGATACTTGGGGGAGAGTTGGGAGGGGGACTAGATGAACATGGGATTTGTGGGTATGATGTTAAAAGTGCAGGAGTGGGAATGCTCTTATGGCAGTATGACAAGGTAGTGTCACTGGTTTAGGGTGTAGGTTGGGGGGGCATTCAGGAAGGGGTGCATCTGGAGTAGGCTTCTAGGGAGTGTGTGAGTGTTCATCCTGTCATAATGTGCTGTGTTGGGGAGTTTAATTTGTTGTTTAATTTGTTGGCATTCAGTTTCTCATAATATCCTCTTCTGATCCTTTTTATTTCTGTGTGGTCAGTTGTAATGTCCTCCCTTTCGTTTCTTAGTTTATTTATTTGCATCTTCTCTCTTTTTGTCTTAGTATTGCAACAGGCTTGTATATTTTATTGATTTTCTCAAAAAAAATACCTTTTGGTTTTATTTTCTCTATTGCTTTTTTTCCTCAATTTCATTTATTTCTGCTCTAATCTTTGTTATTTCTTCCTTTCTACTTGCTTTGGGACTGGTTTGCTGTTCTTTTTCTAGTTTCTCCAGTTGTTCAGTTAGATCTTTGATTTTGGCTCTTTCTTCTTTTTTAATATAGGTGTTTAGGGTTATAAATTTCCCTCTCAGCACTGCCTTTAATATATTCCATAAGTTTTGGTGAATTGTGTTCCCATTTTCATTCGTCTTGAGATATCTACTAATTTCTCTTGCAATTTCTTCTTTGACCCATTGATTGTTTAGGAGTGTGTTGTTTAGCTTCCATATACATGCAGTTTCCCCTTTCCTGCCTATTCTTGATCTCTAGTTTCATTTCATTATGATCAGAGAAGGTGCTTTGTAAAATTTCAATCTTCTTAAATTTATTGAAAGCTATGTTGTGATTCAACATGTGGTCTATCTTGGAGAAAGACCCATGAGGAATTGAGAAGAATGTATAACCAGCTAATTTGGAGTGCAATATTCTATATGTATCTGTCAGGTCCAGCTTGTTTATCATATTGTTCAGATTCTCTGTTTGCTTGTTGATCTTATGTCTAGTTGTTTTATCTATTGATGTGAGTGGTGTGTTGAAGTCTCCAAATACTATTGTAAAGACGTCTAGTTCTCTTTTCAGTTTTGCAAGGGTTGCCTTATATATTTTGGGGCACCCTGGTTAGGTGCATAGATACTTATGACTTATTTCTTCCTGGTGCATTGTCCCTTTTATTAATAGAAACCTTCTGCATCTCTTATCACTTTTTCGCATTTAAAGTCTATTTTGCCTGACACCAGTATAGCTACCCCTGCCTCTTTTGGTTTCTATTTATGTGAAATATCTTTTTATATCCTTTCACTTTCAGTCTATTTGCATCCTTTGGTCTAAGGTGAGTCTCCTGCAGACAGCATATGGATGGCTCATGTTTTCTTATCCATTCTGTCAACCTATATCTTTTGATTACAGGGGTTAATCCATTAACATTCAATGTTATTACTGTAAAGGCATTACTTACTTCAGCCATTTATCCTTTGGCTTTCATGTCATATCTTATTTTTGTCCTTCTTACCTTCTTGGTTACCCTTTCTGATAGTTTTCACTTCTACACTCTCCTCCAAGCCTCCCTGTCTTCTCTTTTCTTTCCTGGCTGCAGAACTCCATTTAGTTGTTCCTACAGAACCTGATTTTTGTTCATGAACTCTCTTAGTTTCTGTTTATCTGTGAATATTTTAAACTCACCATCATATTTGAAGGACAATTTTGCTGGATAAAGAATTCTTGGCTGGCAGTTTTTTCTCTTTTAGTACCTTAATTATATCATACCACTGCCTTCTTGCCTCCATGGTTTCTGAAGAGAAACCCACACTAAGCCTTATCAGACATCCCTTATATGTGATGTTTCTCTTTTCCCTGGCTGATTTCAGAATTTTCTCATTATCTTTGGCATTTGGCATTCTGCATATTACATGCTTGGTGTAGGTCTATTTGGATTTATTCTAATTGGAGTATGTTGTACTTCCTGGACACATATATTCATGCCTTTCAAGAGAGTTGGGAAATTTTCAGCTACTATTTCCTCAGATCCTCTTTCTGCCCCTTTTCCTTTCTCATCTCCTTCTGGAACTCTCATAACACATATGCTGGTACACTCTGTATTATCATTCAACTCCCCGAGCCCCTGCTCAACTTCTTCCATTCTTTTCTCTCTCTGTTCTTCTCTCTTCAATTTCAGTTGTTCTTTCCTCTACGTCACTGATTCTTCCATGATTTCAAATCTGTTGTTGTGTGCCTCTACTGTATTTTTAATCTCACTTATTGTGTCTTTCATTCCCATAAGCTGTTATTTTTTCTATCCAAGATTTCAAATTTTTCTTTATGCTTACTCAGTGTTTTCTTAATGTCTTTTATTTTTCAGCCATGTTGTCCTTCAACTCCATGATTTTGATTTAGGAGATTTGTATAACCCTCACTGATTAGCTGTTTCAAGTCCTATGTCTCATGTGGGGCTTTGATTTGTTCCTTTACTTGGGTCATATCTTCCTTCTTCATTGTATGACTTGTAATTTTTTGCATATGTTTCTGATGCTGAATTTACTCTAATGTTCAGTTTCTCTCTTTTGCCTAGGGATTTACTGTTAAGTAGCTGTGTGCTACCACTGTTCTTTGACTCTTGGTACAAAACTTGTTCTAGATATTTAGAATTGTCCCTGTTTAACTGCTCAATCCAGGGCTATGGACCCAGTAATTGGGTGCAGGCTAGTTTCCAAGGGCCTTGGAGAAGCAGGCAGAAAAAGCACCTGCTTGCCTCTTTTATTTATTATTTTTCTTTTTTCATGCACTTTTCTGGTCTGGCCTGCAGATGCTGCTCCCTGGCAAACTTCTCAGCTCAGACCCTAGGTGCTAGGGGGGAATGCATTCAGAGTAACTCCTCAGGGTGGTGGGTGGTACAGAAGCAATATCCTCAGGGCTGGCCAAGCTTCACAAACAAACTTTCTCAGAGGCTGTTCTCCACCCTTGGCTGGCCACACCCTCCTTCCCTCTGTCTCCTGAGCAATCAGCCAGGAGTAGTAGGGAGGGCATTCAAGAAGGCAAATTATCTTTAGCTCCCGTGGGCTCTCAGTGCAAACAATGCCCCAGCCCTACCTGGCCTGGAAGTGTGCAACCCCTCCAATGCAGCAGACCAAGTTTGCTGGCCAAAATCTGAATTTGCCATAGGCTGTGTCCCTCCCTCTCCCCTTTCTTGGGGAAGAAAACCCCTGACACCCCCTCAGTCCACAGCCATTGCAGTCCAGACTGCTATTTGCTCTGTAGGCTGGGAATAGGCGCCCACCTCTGCTTCTGCAGCCCTACCTACAGGATTTTTCAGCTAGCTGAGATTCCTTTCCTTTGCCCCTCTCTCTTCTGGGTGGTGTCTCACCTTCCCCTGATATCCTGAGCCCCAGAACAGCTGTCCAGATAGTCTCCACCTGTCTTCTAGCTACGTTTTCTGGGAGAGAAGTGATCCTTCCGCCTCTCTAATCCTCCATCTTCCCAAAAGTCTTCCATATTTTTTCACTTGGTTTACTTCAATAGCCTAAGTGGTCTCCCAGTTCCCACTTTAGTCTATTTGTCTCACAATAACCAGAAAGATGGAGGAGCTTTATGCCTAAAACAAATCATGCCCCTCCCCTGCGAAATACTCTTCATGGTTTCCCACTGTTCTTTGAATAAAAGCCAATTCTTTAACAAGACTAGAGACCCTAAATGATTTGGCTGCTGCCTAACTCTTCAATCTAGTCCCATATTGTAATTCCCCTTGCTCACAAGTTCCACCAGGCTTCTTTATTGCTCCTCAAAAATGCCAAGTCTTTTTCTGCCTCCTCTTTTCCAGCATGTTCTTTTCTTAATTCTTCAAATGGTTGGCTCATTCTCACCCTTCAGATCTCAAACTCAGAGATCATCTCCACAAAAGAACTTCCCTAAGTACGCTAAGTCGCTTACCCTCATTAGGCTTGCTCATCTTTCTTATTTCCCTATTAGCACTTATCACAAACTACAATGTCTTCTGTATTTCTTTAGTTGTTTTAGTAGGCAGTCAAGAAACATGTCAAGCTAACTAATTCATGTCTGCAGAGTTGAAGTTCTCCCATCACTACTGGTAGGAAGGTCATGAATATCACCTGTTCCTTCTAAATGACTGAGTGAGCCCACAGTAATGTCACTTCTATTTTTCCCATCTTTAATTCACACCTAAATGTTCTCCAGCTGATTTCACCCTTAACATTTGGTAAAGGTCTTAGAAATTAGACCATCCTATCCTGTGTCTTTCTGGACTAGGATTTCTTCAGAGGTCCAATAACAACTCCACAACACTATTATATTCTAGGAGGAACTCTGACATCATGCCCCAGGCAGCTCTAGGGACATGAAACACCTTTAGCCAAAGCATCATCTGGAATCCTGAAGCTAGCAAATTCTACCATCTTCAAACCTACATCATCCTTGGTCATCACTCAAAATCAGAGCCCCTTGCAGGTTTGTCTATCCCATATACTCATCTCTCCCCACATTTCCTAAAACAACCTCTCAATATTGGACCTACAGAAAGAGAAACAACATTATGTTCTTTGATGTGAGTGAATTTTACAAAAAAATTCAAAACTACATGTACATGATCATATCTTATTGCTGGTCAGTTTCAAGCACAGGAAAGAGATTTCCTTGGTTACCATGAATTTCTCCTCCCCACAGAGGGCAAAAACACCAAATAAATGTTAAATTGTTAGTCAAGGTATTGAAAACAAAATAAAAGATTACTCTACTTCTATTAAAAATATATATATTCCCTAATTGTGGAGCAGGTGTAGGTCAGTGGTTTAGCACCTGCTTCACAGGTACGAGGTCCCAGATTCAATCCCCAGTACCTCCTAAAAAAAAATTAAATTAATTTTTACTCTCAAAAAAAGTATCTTCTCTTGGATGGGGAGAAGAAAGAGGAGGTCACAACATCTTTAAGTATAAATACAAAAGTTAACAAATGCTTATAAATATATCTGATAACTTTAATTTTCTCCAACATTAAAACATATTTTATTATCTAGCTTTTACCTTACCCAGCAAGGCCTGCACACAGAAAGTTTTTATCAGAAAGCAGATGGACTCTGTTTCTCTGCCTATGAAAATCTTATTTACAGTGTTGTATATTTTACACAGTGACCTCATATCTGGAACCCATTCCCTTCCCCATCTGCAAAGAACAACTGTTCTCATATGGGGGGTGGGGGGGTGGGAGGCTTTGGCCGTAGACTCTCATGATGTCACAGGCCAGGAGGAATCACTTATAAACTACTTGGAATGAGAGCTGTTATACTGATCAGGTTTTTTTTTGTTTTTTTGTTTTTTACAGTCAGCAAAGAGCTGCTTCAAAAGTAAAAATTAAAAAGGCAATGTTCCTCTATTTTATGCCTGATTATTCTATAAACCCACAATTTCTCTAATAAAGACAAAAGGGGGGGGGGAGCAAAAGATAATACCATTGCAGAATATTTCCCTCATTCTATTCCTGAAAATTCTAAAAATTATAAGCTATTTTTATTTCAAGTCATAATAATTGAGGTTCCCTCCACTCACTCTTCTTAAAAAGGTAATATTTTGATTCTTTATCCAGTCAATAAATAAATATTTATTCAATATAAATTCATCAAGCATCAATCAAATGCCAGGCACTGTACTAACCAATAGGCATAATACCGATGCTGCCCTCAAGGAAGTGAATAGCACAGATGCTAAGAAATGGTAATAGGTTTATACCAAAGTGTCAACAAAAAAGTTGGCTTCAGGAAGTGGTCACGTCCAACTCTTCTTGGAGAATTAAGGCCAGGCTTCTTTCTCAAAGGAGGTAACATTTAGGTAGGGACTTAAAGGGCAAACACAATTACATCAAGCCAGTGGGAGAAAGTACTCCAACCACCAGGAACAGCGTGTACAAAGTCACAGAGGCAATAAAGAGCACAGTATTCAGAGGAAAAGTTTTGACATTCGAGGTGGATGTTCCTGGAGGAGAGTGGCAGGAGATAAGAACGGAGAGATACAATGGTTCCTCCTACATGAAACAAGAGGACGGACAAACTATGACAGACGAAAAATAGAGGAGGGGAGAGAGACTTGTGGGCAAAACAGTTTAGTATGAGGTCTGAACAATGAACAGCAAATAAATGGATTAATGAATGGACAAATGTCCAAAGGCAGTTTCCACTCTCCTTAGAGATCTTGTCAAAGAAATCCAGGGGGAGATTTAAAAAATCAAAATAAAAAAAAGTTAATAGTAATCCTAGAATCAGAAAAGTCATTTCAATCCTTAAAAGCAGCTTTTCCATTTGAAAGTCTAGATCAATCAAATGTGTACTTGACCACAGGTAAATATAGATAGGTGATGTTAACTGTCTGGATCTTCAGCCATAAACACAAACATAGGAGCTGGACTCTTCAAATAAGAGAAAAATGGATAATGGTCAACTTTTTCAAGTTAGCCAAGTTACACATGGCAATATTTCTTTACTAATCCAAGAATTACAAAATAGACTGAATTCAAAGAATATGGGGCCCTGCCTCCCCCTTCAGCCTCCTTACCTACTACTACCTGCCTCAGATTTCATGCCCAAAAAGACCTACGCTGTCTCACTCCACATTGTTTCACAAGTTCATGTTTTCATTAATGCTACTACCTCTCCATACCTCCTTCCCACACACAAACCACTTATATCCTAAGCCCAAACCCACTGTCTTTCAATATTCACTACAGGGTTCACCCTCCAGAACCTCGGTCTACACAGTTTCCTCACCCCCAATATTCTCCATACACCCCGGTCAAACCTTTGTCAGTGCTGACTATTTTATACTCGGTCATCTGTTCACATAACTGTCTCCCCACACTGGACTTTGAGCTCTGAAGCACA
This sequence comes from Cabassous unicinctus, assembly GCA_029593785.1. Classification (NCBI taxonomy): domain Eukaryota; kingdom Metazoa; phylum Chordata; class Mammalia; order Cingulata; family Chlamyphoridae; genus Cabassous; species Cabassous unicinctus. Next base: position 8,362 of record JAQZBX010068762.1, on the reverse strand, counting down.
AAAAGGTGGGCTTCTCCACCTTCATCTCAAAAGTACCCATGTGGGAAGTGGATGTGGCTCAAGCAATTGAGCTCCCGCCTACCACATGGGATGTCCCAGATTCAGTTCCTGGTGCCTCCTAAAGAAGATGAGCTAGACAGCGAGCTGGCGCAATGGGCTGGTGCGGCGAGCTGACACAACAAGATGACACAACAAAGAGACATAAGGAGGAACACACAATGAGAGACACAATAAAGCAGGAAGCAGAGGTGGCTCAAGAGATTAAGCGTCTCCCTCCCACATGGGAGGTCCTGGGTTCGGTTCCAGTGCCTCCAAAAAGAAGATGAGTACACAACAAACAGACACACAAGTGCAAACAACAGGGTGGGGGTGGGAGGATAAATAAATAAATGATAAATCTTGTATTAAAAAAAAAAAAGTACTCATGTGGCAGGCTCAATAATCACCATGGGAGATACTCAATAAACGTTTGCTGAGCCAAACCCCTGAATTAGTTTGTGAGAAACACATTTTGTAAACTATGAAGGACTCAACAAATACTAGCTGCAGTTGTTTTCCATTATTCCCCATCATTCAGCATCCACGTGCTCCAGGCAAACTGAACTAGTCAGTGTTCCATATATCCAAATTCAACTTCCCACCTCTGTCTTAGTAGCTCACACTGATCCTTCAATTTGTAGTGCTCTCTCTCTTACTTATCTGAAAACTGCACCAATCCATGGCCTGGCTCGAAAACAGCCCTTCCAAGAAAGCAATCCTAGACAATCACAACTAGAAGTAACAGCTCCCTCCTGTCAAGTCTCAGAGCACACTGTCTGTACCCCTCTTGTGGCATTTATCACCTCCACTACGCAATGGAGGCCTATGAAGTTGTAAGTCCTGTGCCTGTTATGTCATCATCACTCTTGAAGCACATAAGCATAGAGAAATAAACATTACTTTAATGAACGGTAACTTCTGATTCCACATATTAAAAGAATAGCCATCTAGCATGTTTTAAGCACCTGGATAAGTGTTCCTCTCTTCAAGCCTTCTGAAACATCCTCCTTGGACATGTAGGTTTCAAATACACTCTTTTTCTTCCCTCGCATGGACTTGTTCTTTGACTTTTTGTCGCTTGGTGAGGCACCAACACCATGTGGGCCAACCACAGAGGACACACCTAGAAACATGAGGCAACAATCAATTCTTTCCCCAGTCAAATATCGCTGTATTTTTAAAATTGGAGATTGCATACATTTTTTTATTTAGAAAGACCAACAAGAGAATAAAACTCCTTGATGATAATTTCAAACAGTTACAAAAAGGAATGTATGGATAAGAAAACAAGAATAAAATGTACACAGATAAAACTTGAGTTATAAATCAGCTCCACAATATGTGTGGAACATAATCTGAATAATGGGCTCAGTATGATTTGCTGTTTACAGACACAAACTTTTTAAAAATAGTAATCACTAAGGACTGTCACTTTTCTGAAGGAAATTAAACAGCTGTATTCAATAATAATAAAGTAAGACAACTGGAAACCGCACCAATTTCGAGAATATTTAACAGGTCACCAAAAGAATTATAGCCACCCTCAGTCCTAAATTCCACCCTTCATGTCCAACCCATTCCACTTGTATTGCAGGAGTCCAGTTGCTAGAGCAGACTCCATTTTCCTTTTGCTACCTCTGGGAGTCCCCAGGGGCTGGAGGTTCAGCGTGTAGTCAGGATGGCTCATTACTGGTTCCAAGGATTGCCTCTTCTCTCCAGATCCAGGGAGCCTCCACTGCTCAGTGCAGAGTCCTTCCTGCCTTGAGCAGCTCAGAAGTCACTAGATGAAACCAAAGAGAGATTGGTGACTGAAGAGCAGTGAAATTGCAGCCTCTGTCCTCTTGGAAACTTAGTGCTTGGATGGCAAAGGAAACATGGTGCTCCTCCTGAGTCCTGGCATCATGTTCTCGTGGGCATTAGTAAAGCACACCATCTGTCCTGAGTGTCTTTTCAAGGCCTTTTCCCTCACAGGTTGCTGATTTGGGCAACTTAAACTAAAAATCTCTGTAAATGGGGCAAAGAGGTGGAAATTAAGAAATTCTGAAATTCTATTCAACTTACGAAATGCACCAAAGCAGTAGGCAATATGGTTTTCCAAATAGCATAAAGATCTATAATCAGTATGCTGCAGTGGAAGAGGTACTCAAGAAATGTGGCATTTACTAAGTTTCACCTTAGACATAGGACTTAGCTCTATGAAACCAAGTAAGCCAATATCTTGAAATTTATTAATAAAACTAGTTCACTGCCACAAGTTGGAGCACAAAACTATTCAAAACTAATGCCAGATAGTTTACTAGCTTTCAGATTACAGCAATCCTTTGTAGTCAGATATCTATTCTCCTACTCTTACCTGCCATCAACTCACACTAGTCTTTGGATCAGAAGCTCAAGCAGCTGCTTCTAAGAGATACAAGATCTGCAGACTGGAATGTGGGTCCCTGCAGCCGGCCCCCTGGTTTCCACCTGGATACCGAACATGTCATCACAACTTCTACTTTCTAGTTTCTGCTGGCCACCAGCCCAGGAGCCAAGCCTATACTTGTAATTTCCAAAATCCTCATGGTCAGCTTGCTTTCCCATAAAATGGATCAAGATGTCATTCTGAACACCAGCTTCCATTTCCTCTAAATTTCTCACACACATCCTCCATCAATTATGATGTAATTTTTCTTTAAATTTAAATTAATACTAACTCACAGAAAAGAGAAGCAACAAAGACTAAAGGGAACAAGCCACTTCGTGATATATGAAGAGAGTCAAAGATAAAGCCAAACAAATTGCAAGAAAGGAGAGAAAAAGATCATCTTACATAACAATAACAAGTAGTGGGAAAGACACAGAGGAGTTCAGATTGTCTAATGGCTATAATCCAGAAATGCTTTCATTCGCTCATTAATTCAACAAATACTTCTGCAAGACACTGTACTGTCAAAAGTTAATTAGATAGCTAAAACTCATACTCAAATAACAATAACAAGGTGGGATATGATAAGCACTAGGTTGTGTTGTTTTTTTAAGTATGGATAAATGTGCATGTGATGGGAGAGAGAGTATCTCCAGGTCAGGAAATCTGACAGAGCCTCAAGAAAGAGTTTAAGAAAGAAACAGTAGAAATGAGATGTGGGAAATACACATTGCTGGCAAAAGGAAACAAAAAAGGACAAATAGAAAAACACAGGCATGTTCTTGCAACATTAATATTTGAAGAGAGTCTAGCCTATGTAAAGGGAAGCAGTTTCAAGGAAGAGAAAGAAAAAGGAAAAACGTTGGAAGGCCTAGACAACCAGTCCAATTTTTCAAAGGCATTAGGGAGTTTCTGAAGCATAAATGAGCAGGAGAGAAAAATAACATCAGAATTTGTGTTTCAGGAAAAATTAACCTGGCATAGGATTCAGAGAAGTCTGGGGATGAGAGAGAATGGCGACAGTTGCACCTTGGGAGAGAACCAGACAGACCGGGTAAAGGGAAAAGGCCTAAACTAGAGTAGGACGAGCAGACACTGAAAAGAGAAGAACCTTAAACTAGCATTACAGAGGAAAACCTGGTACCACCTGACAACCAGATAGATCTGGAGGACAGCAAGGAGGTGGCAATTGTTTGGAATAACAAGCTAGGAGACTGAGAAGATAAGGAATTCTACTTGGGGTATTATATGCATCTACGTGGAGCAATCCACCAAATACTTGGAAAGTGGAGCATAATGTAGAAAGATCAATTAGCCAGCTTTGCATAAAGACGGTAACCCAAAATTTTTTAGAGTGGATAAGATTGGCAAGCAAAGGGATGCTCACACAGAAAAGGGCCTAGGCAAAGTCTGGGTTTGGGCAACTTTTAGGAATGCAAAGAAGAAGAAGTAGAAAATATAAAAGGAAGCTAAGAAGTGTTTAGAAGAACCAACAGAGTCAGGTATTAAGAAAACAAGGGGGAAAAGAGCTTTCTTTTTTCAAGACGGTTCATGGTCTGGGTTTGCCTCTCTCAATAATGGCAGCCTTAGGTGTGGCAGTGAGGGTGGGGGACAAGCTATAAGCAGGAGAAAGATGATCTAAAACAAGAGAAAGAATCTAAAATGGGGTACTACAGATCAAGTCCTGACGCAGGCAAAGAGTTCAAAATTAAGGGGAGTTACTGCCAGTTAAATGAGAGGGGGCAGAGACATCTCAACTCAAATGTCCCTAGCTCAGCAGCATCTGTACCTTTCCTTCACAGTAGATACCATAGTTTGTGTGATTTACACCGAACCTGTCTCTCTAGCTCCTGAGGGCAAGGGATGTTTGGTTGGGCTCCTCACTGGAACCCTAGTGGCTCCCACAGTACTTAGCATGAAATAGGTGCTCAATAACCACTCCTTAAATGAATATATGAGCTTGTTCTCATGAACAAACAATGAGAACACCAAGCAGAGCAGAGTCATTCCGGGAAACAAAACTAAAAACAAGTCAGCAAAGAATGTGAAAAAATCACAAGACCCAGGAAATAAAATTGGCAAGAACAAGCTAGACAGCTGGACAGGGAGTCAAAGCTTGCCTCTGGGTACCAAAGCACTGGGAGGAGATGGAAAGCTTCTGAATACGCAAAACTGTTAAGCAGAAGACTAAGGAACAAGCAGCATTCCCTCACTGAAACACAGTTGTGAAGACCCATTAACCCTGGAGAAATACTGAGTACTCCTACCATGACTTTGAGAGAATAATTTCCAACCTTCGCTGGCTTCCAGGATGAAGGCCACTGTTATAATGCCCAACTGCCCTGCACTGGTTCCAAGAGAGGGTGTTTTACCATGGAAATTGCTGCACATTCTGACAAGTTGGGCTGGGATTAAAGGTTGATCAGGTTCTAATAGACAAGAGTGCCATATAGTCTAAAATGGCGGGAATGATGAAAGAATGGGGAAAGCCCACCATACTTGAGAAACAGGACTCTTGAAAAAATCATCTAGGTGAAAGAAGTGGTGTCTCAATACCCCTTTATACTCCCCAAAACTAGCCCAATGCATAGTGCATAGAGAGTACTCAAAATTTATAATAAGTAAATGAATCCTATTCAGGACAAAAAAAAACAAGTTGCAAAGAATAAATACTAATGAAAACCATTAATAGCAGGGCCCGAACTAAGGTGAGGCAATCTGGGCTCCTAGGGCACAAAATTTTAAAAAGGAAGGTTATATAAGTGCCAACCCTGTGCTTACAAAACCTTGAGAATAAGTGCCTCCCCAAATTTCTGTGCCCTAGTCACCTCGCTTCTCATGTCCTAGTCCCAGCCCTGATAAGTAACAAGAGCAGATGAAATTTATGAACCTAGGTAGTAAAGGAAACTCAAGGAAATAAAGTTAAAAAACAAGATATTTAAAGGGAAGAAAGTCTGGGCCTATTCAGAATCTAAGAAGGAGCCAACGGAATGCAAGTGATGAGAAAAACAAGTCAAAGAGAATATAATTGATAGAGTGAACTAATTCACATTACAAAGCAGTAAGAAAACACATGGATTAGTCAATAATAGTATTAAGACAATCAGTTGATCATTTATCACCCCCAAAAAAAGCCAATAGACCTCTACTTCATAACATATTCTAAAATAAATTTAAATTTGAATAAAATTTAAAGATTTAAACATGTCAGGCGGGGCAGTGGGGAGATGGGAGGAGAGAGAGAAGGCAGGGGAAAGAGCTTGACAAATATCATGCCCAAAAGGAACAATAAAATGGGACAAAATATCAAAAATAACCATTTAGAACTCTGAAAATCGGCCAAAGACATACAACAAATTAAGAAGTGTTTATTCAAGACAATCCACTGAATCTCAATAAGAACAGTGCAAGTCTTGTATTTTGGCCTGCAGCTCCTACCATCCCACATCCACTACCAGTTCCACAGCACAGAAGTCCTACTAGCACAGATAAAATCATGAAGACTGCCAGTTCTACTACCAGAAGTAGCTAAATTTATTTGGAGTAAGGAGAATTCCATGCCCTGGGGTGTTATAGAAAACAATGATTCCAGAGGCAAAAAATTAAGGAAGGCCAATATCGAAGCTACCCTGAGTTTGCAATACTAATTAGGATAAGCAACAGATCAGCAGACCAGCCAGAAATTTAACAGGGAAAACTGGGAAATGAGAAAGCCAAAGGGGGCCTTGACAAGATTCTTCTTTTCCCTGCTGGGTGGAAAAACTATGGACATGTGCAAGACTATACACATGCAGGAGAGAAATGAAAGGGCCCTAATGAACCACTCACCACAGACCAAATGCAAGGCCTTGCAAATGCAGAAAGCAAAAGCCAGGGAAGACTTAAATGAACTCTGAATGAATTCCCCAAGCCTCCTCACATAGAACCACTGACAAAGGGTAGGGGCCTCACTGTCTCAAGGAGTTTAAACACAATTGTTGACCAACCATAGATTTACCACTAAGATATGCTGACCCAGGGTCAACTCCTTGAAAATCAGGATTAAAAGAAAAAAAAGAACTGAGCAAAGACATCAGCGGCCGCATGCTGTAGGACAAATAAACTCCACAGAATTAATCCAGGCAAATCACTGAACATGGAAAAGCAACAAATGCCACCAATCTTGGGGTGGGGGGAGAAGGAAGAGTGAGGCAAGAGAATCAGAACACAGAATAAATTATCAAAAATGTCTAGTTTTCAACAAAAAAAATTATAAGACATGCAAAGAAACAGAAAAAGTGTGAACCATACACAAGGGGGAAAAAGCAGTTTCAATTCGAACTGAGGGAGACACTTGAACTTAGCCGACAAAGACTTCAAAGTAGCTATTATAAATATGTTCAAGACCCATGCTTAAAGAAGACATGCTTAACTTAGTAAAGTAGCTATTATAAATATGTTCAAGACCCATGCTTAAAGAAGACATGCTTAACTTAGTAAAGTAGCTATTATAAATATGTTCAAGACCCATGCTTAAAGAAGACATGCTTAACTTAGTAAAGTAGCTATTATAAATATGTTCAAGACCCATGCTTAAAGAAGACATGCTTAACTTAGTAAAGTATGATGACAATGACTCAAATAGGGAATATCAGAAGATACTGTGGCAGTTTGATATTATTTATGAATCCCCAAAAAAGAGAAAAATTATGTTTATAATCTGGTCTGTTCCTCTAGGTGCGATACCCTTTGACTGTATTAGACTCAGCTGAGATGTCTGATTAAATTATGTTAAATTATGCCCAACCTCCACTGGCAGCAGAAGCCGCCTCGGAAGCTATTCTGCAGCTGGAATTGGAAGCTCCACTTCCCAAAATGGGGGAGGAAGAGATGGTTGGGCACCAACCTCAGCTACTGATTAGTAAATTCGAGAGGCTAGAGTATAATCCTAAGAACAGCTAAAGTTTGAACCTGTCCAAGTCAGAAAGTTGCTGGCAGCCGCCATCTTAACACCGGCCCCGGCATGAGGGGAAGCAGGGCTGACTGAAAATCCCAGTGACAGGAGGGACTGGCTTCTTTCCATCCAGATCAGACTGCAGCTCTAGTATAAGCCCCAGGCCCACCTCTGGCAGAGAGGAAGCTGGGAGGACCTGCGCCAGTCTCTCCAGGAAAATACAGGCCATGCCGTGGAGGCCAGAGATCATCCTACTCTGGCGGCATAGGCCGCTCAGGAGCTGTTCTGTGGCTGGAGTTGGAAGCTCCATTTCCTAAAACAGGGGAGGAAGAGACAGTTGGCCACCGATTTCAGCTACTGATTAGTAAATTCAACTGGCTAAAGCATAACCCTAAGTACAGGTAAAGTTTGAACCTGTCCAAGTCAGAAGGAGGCCGGTAGCCGCCATTTTGACTCCACCCCTAGCGTGAGGGGAAGCCGGGCTGACTGAAAATCACAGTGAAGGTAGAGACCAGTTTCTTTCACCCAGATAAGCCTGCAGCCCTAGCCTAGGCTTCAACCCCACCTCTAGCAGGGAGGAAGCTGGCAGGCCCTGCAACAGCCTCTCCAGGTAACTGCAGGTACATTCAGCTGGCACAGACTGAATAGTCGGAAGTCTACCAGGGTGGCTGCAGTCATCTTGGACCTGCACGGCATAGATTGCTGCCCACACCTGCAGCTCCATCCCTGCCAAAGGCAGTGGAGAAAGGGGCATGAGGCTTCATCAGTCTCTCTGAGCAACTACAGTCTAAGCCTGCAAGACTTGGATTATTACACATGGCTGTGGCTCTGTCCCTACCCCTGGCAAAGAAGAAAGCTGGGAGAAGCTTCATCGGTCCCTGGGGCAATGTGGGCAGCTTGAGCCTCCACAGCTTACAGCACCAACCACATCCCTGGCTCCTACTACACAAATAGCAAGGGAGAAAGGGCAAGAAAGCCCTAAA
>JAQZBX010068761.1:0-15693 GCA_029593785.1 Cabassous unicinctus | reverse complement strand
AACCAAAGGTAGACAGAGCCTGTAAAACTTCCACCCAGTCCCATTTATCTTTTTTTTTTTAATTTGTGGTTTTTGGTGTCATCTAAGACACTATTGCCTTATCCAAGGTCATTAAAATTTTACAGTTTTTAGCTGTTATATTTAGGGCTATGATCCATTTTTAGTGGATTTTTATATGTGGTCTGAGAGAGGAGTCCAATTGCATTCTTTTTCATGTGGATATCCAGTGTCCCAGCAATATTTGTTGAAAAATCTTCTCTTTCCACCTTTGAATTGTGCTGGCACCCTTGCCAAAAATCATTTGATCATAAATGTATGGTTTTATTTCTGGACTCTCAATTCTATACCAATGATCTATATATCTATCCTTATGTAGGTACCACACTCTCTTGATAACTATGGCTTTTTAGTAAGTTTTGAAATTAGGAAGTGTGAGTCTTCCAACTTCATTCTTTTTCAAGATTGTTTTGGCTATTATGGGTCTTTGAGTTTCCACATGACTTTTAGTATAATCTTTTCAATTTATAAGAAATCTGACATAGATTACATTGAATCAGTAAATCAATTTTGGGAATATTGCCATGTTAACAACATTAAGTCTTCCCATCATCAATATGGGATGTCTTTCCATTATGCAGTATTCTTAAATTTTTTTCAACAAAGTTTTGTACTTTGAAATTTTGTAATTCTTTTGTTAAATATTATTCCCAAGTATTTAGGTTTTTTTATGTAAATGAAATTGTTTTCTTAATGTTTGGGTTATTCATTGTTAGTGTAGCAGATTTATATTATGAATTCCAAAAATAGATATTGGATTATGTCTGTAAACTTGTAGGTCTGAGGTTTCACTTCTACTTGACTAAATTATGACTAAGGCTTTGATTGGGCCATGTCAGTAGGGCATTGCATCCCTGCCCCTTGGTCAGTGGGAACTCAAAGAGAAAATAGATGGGAAAGGACAGAGATGAGAGTTTTTGGATACTGGGACCCTGGGAAGTAAACACACAGGAGAAAAACACAGAGGAATAGAGATGGCTCTTTACACAAGGCAGAAGCCCCAGGAAGAGAGAAGAGCCATTCACCTGATAGTTTGCAGCTGCAGAGACCAGAGCCCTGAGCAGCTGAGCCCAAAGAGAAATGAGCCCTGGGAGAGAGATGAGACTTATCCCAGCTGATAGGTGATATTGGAAGAAGCTGGGACCACAGAGCCTTCAGAGGAAGAGGGAGGCTAAACCCTTGCAAGCATCAGCAGCCATCGTGCTCCAACACATGGCAACGGACCTTGATGATAGAAGCAATTTATGCTTTATGGCCTGGTTACTGTAAACTTCTACCCAAAATAAATACCCTTTATAAATTCCAACAGATTTCTGGTACTTTGCATCACCACCCCTTTGGCTAAGTAATACAGTTAGTGTATAGAAGTAAGGTTTTTAAAAACATTTTATTGTAGTAATAGATATCCAACTCAAAATTTCCCACTGTAATCACTTGCAAGTGTACAATTCAGTATGACTGACTTTTTATATTACTCATTTATTCTGGAAACTTGCTGAACTCAATTATTATGAGTTTTGTTGTGATTTTCTATATACCTGATCAAGTCATCTATAACCACAGTATTTCTACTTCCTTTCCAATCTGGATTCCCTTAATTTCTTCTTATTGCCTAATTTCTCAGGCTAGGACCTCCAGCATAATGTTGAATAGAAATGGTGAGAGTAGATATCCTTGTATTGTTTCTGATCTTAAGGGGAAAGCTTTAAGTTTTACACCCTTAATTCACATAGTAGCTTTCAGTTTCTTTATGTGTCCTTTACCAGATTGAGTGTAAATACCCTTCTATACCTAGTTTTTATTCTTAGTGTTTTATCATGAAAAGGCATTGGATTTTATCAAATGCTTTTTCTGCATCTATTTATATTATCATGTGTATTTTCCCTCAACTAGTCATGAGCCGGTTCCATTTCTGATTAGTTTAGATAGATATGCCAAAACTGTCTTCCCAAGAGAGGACTTGTGAATGCTTTCTGAGAAAATATATCATCATCCAGAACTTTTAAAATATTTTCTTGAAAAACTATTCACAGTCAATAGAAAAAAAATAGAAAGCATATGAAGAAACAGGACCAGGAAGAAAAAGAGACAATAAAATATGGCACTCACATGACCTGTTATCAGATAAGAACTTTAAAAAAACTGTGATTAATATGTTCAATAAAATAAATGACAAGATGGAGAACAGAGAATTTCACTAGAAAAGCAAAATACATAAAAATAATGAAATGAAAATTCTAACATTGAAAATGCAGTAAGGAAGCAGATGTGGCTCAAGCAGTTGAGCACCCACCTCCCACAGGGGACGTCCTGGGTTCAGTTCCCAGTGCCTCACGAAAAAAACAAAAACAAACAACAAGCAAAGCAAATGAAAAGACCAATTCAGGGAAGCTGATGTGGCTCAGTGGTTGAGTGCTGTCTCCCTACATAGGAGGTCCCTGGTTCAATCCCCAGCCCCCGGTACCTCAAAAAATGAGAGATCAATAGTAGATGAATCTAAAAACAAATTTAAAAAAGTAGATGAAAGTACAAGTGGACCAGAATATTGGTGGGTAGAAAATATTGAGTCTGATATGTGAAAGGCACAATGGATGGAAAATTGAGAAAAGATGATAATATAGAGAAGAAAAGAAGGCAGGGAATGGAGCAGAATCAAATTTGAAGAGTTAATGGCAAAAAGATTTCCAGAATTAACAAAAAACATCAAACTCCAGAAACGAAAATTGATTTAAATCACAATCAGGGTTTGTACAAAGAAAATCAATCAAAGGATATCATAGAAAACTGTAGAAAAAGAAAATCAAAGATACAACTATACAGCAGCCAGAGAAATAGACACAATTACCACAAAGGAACAACAATAAAAATAACAGTGACTTCGCAAAAGAAAAAAATTGTAAATCATAAGAAAATGTAATAGTATCTTTAAAGGCCCCTATATTTTTATGTAACATTCATGTAGTCTAAATAACTTTAAAAAAAATAAAAAATAGAAAAATACATTTAAAAAGTAGTATCTTTAAAGGGCTGAAAGAAATAACTGCCAATCCAAAACATTTAACAGGGGAAAGAGTGGATATAAGAATGCCACATTTGCTGACCTGGGGACATTTGCTAATAATTCTGGGGATGAACTGGGGGAAAGAAAAAAAACAAGCAAGGTTTGGTGGAAGCATGTGACTGAGAAGGCAGATTGGAAACTTGAAAAGCTGCACAAATGAGCACTTTTTCAGAGGAGATATTATTAAACTCTGGAACTATAGGTGGGAGCCTAAAAAGGTAGAGCAATAATTTGTTTTCATATTATTTTTTATTAGAGAAATGTAGGTTTACATAAAACTCATGCATAAAATACATGAAATAGAGATCCCATATACCACCCTATTATTAACATTTTGCATTAGTGTGGTACATTTGTTACAAATCATGAAAGAATATTTCTATAATTGTACAACCATACCCCATAATACACAATGGGGCTTACTGTTTGTTTTGTACAGTCCTATGTTGTCATTTTAAAAAATTTTTTCTAGAAACATATAAACAACTTAAATTTCCCCTTATGCTACATTATAATACATAACTCAGTGTTATTAATTATATTCAAAATGTTGTGCTACCCATCACCACCATACATTACTAAAATTTTACAATAAACCCAAATAGAAACTCTGTACAATTTAAACAATACCTCCCCATTTCCTACCCCTGAACCTAGCCCCAGTTAACCTATATTCTAGATTCTGACTCTATGAGTTTGCTTATTCTAATTCAGGGGTTCTTAACATTTTTTGTTCCACGGACCCCTTTGCCAGTCCGGTAAAATGAACACTACTGTAATTTATTTATTATATACATTCATAAGTGAAGAAAATGCTAGATTTCGGTTTGAAGTCAGAGAAAATAAAGATAAGTTGATTTTTCTCAGTTCAAGCTCACAGACCCCTGAACTCTTTCCACAGACTTTTTTGGGGGGGACTGTGGACCTCTGGTTAAGAACTCCTGCTCTAATTATTTCATATCTGTGAGATCAAACAGTATTTGTCCCTTTGTATCTGGCTTTTTAACTTAATATGAAATCTTCAAGTTTCATCCAAGTTGTTGCATGTATCAGTAATATCAAACTGCCAGAGTTGGAATGCAAAATGGTGCATCCTCCCAAAGTTGATGGGAAATAGCATTCTTTCTTGAGTTCTTTTATGCTGTTCATTAACTCTTGAGAGAGATTGTGGTAGACCTGCTGGGTTTGGTAAAAGCCAACGGATTTCTGGTAATTTGTATCAGAAACCTTCTGACAGACTAATACAAATACTTTGGAATATATACCTAGAACTGAGATTGTTAGGTCATATGGTAATTCTGTGCTTAGCTTTCTGAAACACACCAAAATTTCTTCCACAGTGGCTGCACCATTTTGCATTCCCACTGTGGCAGTCTGATATTATTGATGAATTCCAAAAAAATATTATGTTCATAAACTGGTGTGTTCCCCTGGGAATGATACCCTTTGATTGTTTTAAATTCAGAGGTTTCACTTTTACTTGATTAAATTCAGATTAGGGCTTTGATTCAGCCACATCATAGGGCATTGAGTCCCCACCCCCTTTGTGGTGGGTGGACACTCACACAGAAAATGACATGACAAAGGAGAGAGCTTAGTTCTTACACTAGAGCCCCAAGCCATTTTCCTGATAGTTTACATCTGGCCTTGTGGAGAGAACAGAAAAAGATGAGCCCCAGGAAGAGAGAGGAGCCTTATGCCACGCTACAGCTGAGATCAGAAGAAGCTGGGACCATGGAGCCTTAAGAAGAAGAAAAAGGCTGAACCCTAGCAGAGACAGCAGCCCTCTTACTCCAATGCATGGTAACAGACTTTGGTAAGGAAGGTAATTTACTCTTTATGGTCTTCTGATTGTAAGCTTCTACCCCAAATAAATGCCCTTTATAAAAGCCAAAAGAGTTCTGGTACTTTGCATCAGCACGCCTTTGGCTGACTAATATACCCACCAACAATTAATGTGTTCCATTTTCTCCACATCCTCTACAACAATTTTAATTTTCTGGTGTTTTTTTTTTAATAGCAGCCATTCTGAAATGTATATCACTGTGGTTTTTATTTACATATCCCTAATAGCTAATAATTTTGAGTAATGTGCTTTTCATCCATTTCTATATCTTCTTTGGAGAAAGGCTTTTGCCCATTTTTAAATGGTTTTTTTGCTTTTTATTGTTGATTTGATGGATTTCTTTATGTATTCTATATATTAAACCCTTATAGAATATGTGGTTTCCAAATATTTTCTTTCATTGTGTAGGTTAGCTTTTCATTTTCCTTTGATGCACGAATGTTTTTAATTTTGATGAGGTCCCATTTATCTATATTTTCCTTTATTGCTTGTGTTTTGGGTATAAAGTCTAAGAAACCACTGCCTAACCAAAGGTACTGAAGATGCTTCCTGATTTTTCTTCTAGCATTTTTACAGGCCCAATTCTTATACTTAGGTCTTTGATCCATGTTCAGTTAATCTTTGAATGTGGTATAAAATAGGGACCCCCGTTCATTCTTTTACATATGGATATCCGGTTCTCCCAATATCATTTGTTGAAGACACTCTTCTTTCCCAATTCATTGTACCTGGCAGCCTTGTCAAAAATCAAGTGGCCATTGATGTAAGAGTCTATTTCTGAACTCTCAATTAGATTCTCTTGGTCTATATACATAACCTTGTGACATTACCATGCTGTTAGGCCACTGTTGCTTTGTAATAGTTTCTTTTTCATTAGAGAAAGTTTACAGAACAATCATGCGTAATAGACAGGATTCCCATGTATCACCCCACCACCAAAAATTGTTGTGGAACATTTGTTACAAATGATAAAAGAACATAATCAAAGTATTACTGATAATTATACTCCATAGTTTACATTTGGTGTATTTTTCCCATAAACCACCCTATTATTGACACCATATATTAGTATTGAATATCTGTAATAGTTCATGACAGAACATTCTCATATTTGTGCTGTTATCCAGAGTACATCATCCACCACAGGGTTCACTGTGCTTTATGGTCCATGCCTTAACTTGTACAATCCATCCAAAGTGTACACTCAGTGACTCTCAAATTTATCACAGAATTGTGCTGTCATCACCTCAGTCAATTTTAGAATATTTTCATTACTTCAAAAGGAAAAATCATATACCCCCTTATATCACTGCATTGTTGGCCCTTAGGATTGATATAGTACCTTCTTTGCCATTGATGCAAAAATATTACAATATTGCTGGTAAATATAGTCCATAAGTTACATTAGTTGTATTTTCCCATGTATCACCATATACCCAACACCTTGTAATAATGACATACATTTGTTCTAATTCATAGCAGAACATTCTTGTATTTGAAATTGTAACAACAATCCTCATCCACCACCGAATTCACTTTGTTATGCAGTCCCTAGATTATCCTCTAGCTTTCTTTAAACTGACATTTATGTCCTTAGACTACCACTTTCAGCCACAACCACATTTATAAATCAGCAGTATTAGTTATACTCTCTCTAATGTTTCCATCAATTCTATCAATTTCCACACATTTACATTAATTTCACTCAACATAATGTCCTCAAGGTTCATCTATGTTGTCATGTGCATCACAACTTCATTTATTCCTACAGCCAAATAGTATTCCATCATATGTATATACCATGTTTTGTTTATTCTTTCATCAGGTGATAGACATGTGGGTTGTTTCCATTTTTAGCAACTGTGAATAATGCCACTATAAACATGGGTGTACAAACATCTGTTCCCATCTCTGCTTTCAGTACTTACAAATATATTCCTCAAAGCAGGGTAGCCAGATAATACAGCAGTTCTATATTTTACCTGCCTGAGGAACTGCCAAACTGTCTTCCACAAAGACTGCACCATTCTACATTCAGATCAATAGTGAAGGACTGTTCCTATTTCTCCGCCTTCTCTTCAGCACTTGTAGTTTTCTGGGGTTTTTTAAAATAATATCCATTCTGTAAGGTGTGAAAAATCTCACGGTAGTTTTGATCTGCATTTCCCTAATAGCTAGTGATGTTGAACATCTTTTCATGTGGTTTTTGTCATTTTCACTTTTTCTTTGGAAAAATATCTATTCAAGTCTTTTGCCCATCTTTTTTTCTTTTTTACTGTTTTTTTTTTCACTTTTTATTTTGTACATTTAATATCTGAAAATATAAACCAAAACTAAAAAGAAAACACAGTTGAATAAAAACATACATTTCTCAATTAAATGTACTGGATACATACAAATTTTTTTTTTGAATCACACAGTATGTTACATAATATATTTGGTTCATAGAATCAAAATCATACATTATTTGTCCTTTTGTGTCTGGCTTGCTTCTCCAGACACAAAATAATATCCTCCAGGTTCATCCATGTTTGTCATATGCTTTGCAACTTCATTTCTTCTTACAGCTGCATAATATTCCATTGTGTGACTAGACCACAGTTTATCCATTCATCTGTTTATGGACATCTGGGTTGTTTCCAATCTTTTTATGCCCACTTTTTAATTGGGTTGCTTGTCTTTTTATCATTGAGTTGTATGATCTCTTTATATAACACAGATACCAAACTCTTCTTGGATATGTGGATTACAAATATTTCTACCATTGAGAAGATTGCCCTTTCACCTACTTAACACAGTCATTTGAAGCACAAAGTGTTTCATTTTGAGGAGAGCCTATTTATCTGTTTTTTGGGGTTTTTTTTTCTTTAATTGCTCATGCTATGAGTTTAAGAAATCACAAGATCTTGAAAATGTTTCCCTACAATTTCTTCTAGTTTTATGGTTCTCGATTTTTTATTTAGGTCTTTGATCGATTTTGAGCTAATTTTTGTATAAGGTGTGAGATAGGGGTCCTCTTTCTTTCTTTTAGATATGGATATCCAGTTCTCCCAGAACCATTTGTTGAATACACTCTTCTGATCCAGCTGGGTGGTTTGACAGCCTGGCAAAAATCATTTGGCCATAGATGTGAGGGTCAATTTCTGAATGTTCAGTTTCATTCCATTGGTTCATAAGTCTTTATGCCAGTACCACACTGTTTTTACCACTTTAGCTAAGCAATATGCTTTAAAGTTAGGAAGTGAGATTCTTCCAAATTCATTCTTCTTTTTAAAAATATTTTGGATATTTGGGGCCCCTTACCCTTCCAATGAAATTTGATAATTGGCTTTTCCAATTTTGGAAAAAATTGTGGGATTTTTACTGGGATTGCATTGAATCTGTAAATCAATTTGGGTAGAATTGACATCTTAATATTTAGTCTTCCAATCCATGAACACG
Source organism: Cabassous unicinctus (assembly GCA_029593785.1). Classification (NCBI taxonomy): domain Eukaryota; kingdom Metazoa; phylum Chordata; class Mammalia; order Cingulata; family Chlamyphoridae; genus Cabassous; species Cabassous unicinctus. The sequence continues at coordinate 7,288 of JAQZBX010068761.1, read as the reverse complement.
GAATCCCCTTCCATTTGTTTAGATCTTCTTTAGTTTCTATTAGCAATGTTTGGTAGTTTTCTGAATACAGGTGCTTTATGTCATTCATTAAGTTTAATCCTAAATATTTTATTCTTTTAGTCATTATTGTAAATGGAATTTTAAAAAATTCTGCCTTAGATTGCTCATTAGTAATGTATAGAAACACTACTGATTTTTACATATCAATCTTGTATCCTGCCACTTTGCTGAACTCAATTACCAGTTCTGGTAGCTTTGTTGTGGATTTTTTGGGATTTTCTGTGTATAATGTTATACCATTAGTGAATAGTGTAGGTTTTACTTCTTCCTTTCCTATTGGAGTGCCATTTATTTCTTATTCTTGCCTAATTGCTCTAGCTAGAACTTCTAGCACCATACTGAATATCAGTGGTGACAGTGGCCATCCTTGTCTTATTCACGATCACAGCAGGAAAGCTTTCAGTCTTTTACCACTGAGTACAAAGTTAGCTGTGGGTTTTCTATATAAACACATTACCATGTTGAGAAAGTTTCCTTCTATTCCTATCTTTTGGAGTGCTTTATCAAAAATTGTTGCTGGAATTGGTCAAAAGCCGTGTCTGCATCAATTGAGTTGATCATGTGATTTTCTTCTTTGATTTGTTAAGGTAGTGTAACACTAATTTATTTTCTTGTGTTGAACCACCCTTGCATAACTGGGATAAAACCCACTTGATCGTGATGTATAATTCTTCTAATGTGCTTTTGGATTCAATTAAGCAGGTATATTGTTGAGAATTTTTGCATCTATATTCATTAGAGAAATTGGTCTGTAAATTTATTTTTTCATAGCATCTTTATCTGGCTTTGGTATTAGGGTGATGTGGGTGTCATAGAATCAGTTTGGTAGTGTTACTTCCTCTTCAATTTTTTGGAAGAGTGTGAACAAGTTTAGTATTAAATCTTTTTTGAATAATTGTTAAAATTCACCTGTGAAGCCATCAGGTTCTGGGCTTTTCATTTTGGGGGAGGTTTTTGAGGACTGTTTCAATATCTTTACTTATGATTGATTTGTTGAGGTCTTCTATTTCTTCTACAGTCAGTGTATGTTGACTGTATGTTTCTCAGAATTTGACCATTTTGTCTACACTGTCAAGTTTGATGACATACAGTTGTTCATAGTATCCTTTTATAATTGTTTTTATTTCTCTGTGGTTAGTAGTAATATTCCCACCTCTGATATATGATTTTATTTTATTGTATCTTCTTTTTTCATTATCAGTCTATGTAAGGTTTTGTTGATGGTGTTGATTTTCTCAAAGAAACAACATTTGGTTTTGTTGATACTCTGTATTTTTTTATTCTCAATTTCATTTATTTCTGCTCTAATCTTTCTTATTTCTTTCCTTCTACTTTTTTGGGAATAGTTTGCTGTTCTTTTCCTAGTTCCTCCAGATGTGCAGTTAAGTATTTGATTTTGGCTTTCTTCTTTCTTAATGTAAGCCTTGAGGACTAAAAGTTCCCTTCTCACCACTGCCTTCACTGTATCCCATAAGTTTTGATATATTGTGTTCTTGTTTTAATTTGTCTCAAAATATTTACTGATTTCTTTTGAAATTTCTTCTTTGACCCACTGTTTGTTTAAAAGTGTGTTGTTTAATCTCCATGTATTTGTGAATTTTCCCTTTTTCTGCCTGTTATTAATTTCCAGCTTCATTACATTATGAACAGAGAACATGCCCTGTATAATTTCAACCTTTTTAAATTTATTGAGACCTGTTTTGTGACCCAACACATGGTCTATCCTAGATAAAGATCCATAAGCACTTGAGAAGAATGAACATCGTGTTCTTTTGGGATGCAATGTTCTGTATATGTCAGTAGGTATAGTTTATTTATCATATTATTCAAGCTTTCTATTTCCTTAGTGATCCTCTGTTCAGGTGTTCTATCCATTGGTAAGAGTGGTGTATTGAAGTCTCCACTATTATTGTGTTGACATCAATTTCTCCCTTCAGGTTTGCAAGTGTTTGTCTCATATTTTTGGGTTCACTCAAGTTAGGTACATAAATATTTATTATTGTCATTTATTCTTGGTGAATTTTCCTGTTTATTAATATATATTGACCTTCTTTATCTCTTATTACAGTTTTGCATTTAAAATCTATGCTGTTTGATACTAGTGTAACTACTCCAACTCTGTTTTGGCTAGAATTTGCATGGAATATCTTTTACAACCTGTCACTTTCCACCAATTTGTGTCCTTGCATTTAAGCTTAGTCTCTTGTAGACAGCATATAAATGGCTCACATTTTTTTAATCCATTCTTCCAGTCTGTATCTTTTGATTGGGGTGTTCAATCCTTTAACATTCAATGTTATTACTGTAAAAGCATTACTTACTTCATCCATTTTTATTCATTTGGTTTTCTATTGACATCTGTAGCATTTTGATATTAATGAACTCCAAAAAGAAATATTGGATTATGTTTGTCAACTGGCTTTTCCTCTGGTTGTACTAGAGTGTATTAGATTCACAGGTTTTACTTTTACTTGATTAAATAATAATTAAGGCATTCATTGGGCCACATCAGTAGGACATTGAGTCCCCAACCCCTTTGGTGGGCAGGGACTCACAGTGAAACTGCACCACAGAGACGGGAAGTTGGAATTTTAATGCTGAAGTCTGGGGAAGTAAGCACACAGAGGAGCAGAGCAGCTGAACCTGGAGAGAAACAAGCCCCAGGAAGAGAAGAACCCATGAAGCCTTAATTATTGGCAGACATCAGCCAACATCTTGCTCCAGCATGTGGCGACAGATGTTGGTGAGGGAAGTAACTTATGCTTTAATTGCCTGGAAACTGTAAGCTTCTACCCCAAATAAATACCCTTTATAAAAGCCAAGAGATTTCTGGTATTTTGCATCAGCACCCCTTTGGCTGACTAATACAACATATCTTACTATAGTCTTTTTACCCTTCTAGTTAGCCTTACTAATAATCCCCATTTCTATACAATTCTCTTAGTCTCTATTTCCTGTCTTTTCTTTTCAGGCTGCAGTACACTCCTTAGTATATTTTGTAAGGCTGGTATTTTGGTGACAAACTCTCTCAGTTTCTGTTTATCTGTAAATATGTGTCCAACTTATTCTAGACCTTTATAATATCCTGTGTTTAATTGATCCAATTTTTTCAGCTCTTCTTCATCTAACTCTTGCCCTGGATATGTGGTACAATTTTTAAGATTGCACTTTTTGTGAAATTGTTTCACCTCCAGGAGAAAGCTTCCTTTCTTCTTTCCCTTTTCTGTGAGTCTTCATCTGTTCTGTTTTTATGCAGGATTTTCTCCATTTTGCTTTTGTTTAAATTCTCTCCCTCATTCAGTGCACCATTTTCCTTGCACTTTTCCATTCTGGGACCCTCCTGTCTTATAGCATTTTAGTTTAGCAAACACCCCCTTTTTTTCTCTGGGAGGCTATTCTGCCTCCAGTTTCTTCCCTGTTAGGCTATCCTACACCCCACAGAGCACAATGGGGTCAATCCAGAAAGGTATGTCACTCCAGAAAAGTCCATTTTGTGTTTAGGTGGTGCAGCCAATAAAAACTGGATTGAGTCAGTGCACCACTTGCCAGCCATCATTCTACCACAGTCTCCCGCCATACACACACACACCTTTTATATGCAGCATTCCTAAGCAGGTTTTGTTTGGCCCTGGGTGTCTGTGGACTTGGGTCCCTATGCCTGGATATGCATGTAGTTCTACCTTGCTGCTGAGTGGTTCTATAATCTGGTCCCTAGTGGAGGGACCTGGGTCACTGCCTCTGAACAACTTTCAAGTGTGTGGGACTGAGTGAGAGGGAGAAAAGTGTACTGGTACATCCAGGATGGGAATTTCCTATGTGATATTTTCCTTATTCATTGATTCAGCACTTACAGTGTCATTCTCAAGTCTCTACTATCCTCCAGAGTTCTAAGCAAGTGCAATTTGTCCTTTTATTTGCTGAATCTCTAGGTAGATTTGTTTCAGGGGATGTCTTACATTGCCTTGTTGATTGCATCCTTGACTGGGTTTTGTATTTTCCCTCTCAGTTAACTTTACTGAAGATCGTTTCTTTTTTTTTTTTAATCAAAGTATATCATTCATACATGACATACATAAACTATAAGTGTTCAGAAAACATCATGAACTTACAAAACAAACATGCATAACATCATACAGGGCTCCCACACATCACCCCCCACCCAAACAGCCTGCATTGTTGTGAAACATTTGTTAACAAATCATGAAATTGCATCATCAAAGTATTACTACTAACTATAGTCCATATCTTCTTCCCCTATACATTTTTTTAAGGATTTTTTTATTTATTTATCCATTTTTTATCCATTTTTACCTCCCCTGCCATTTTTTGCTTTTTCTGTGTCCATTCACTGGGCAACAGTCTGTGTCTGTTTCTTGCCCTCTCTTCTCATCCTTCTCCTCCTGCCTTCACTGGAACTCAATCCCTGGAATCTCCAATGTGGGAAAGAGGCATCCTACCACCTGTGCCAACTTAGCTCCTGGATTTTTGGTGTGTCCCATCCTGGCTCTCCCCTGTGTCACTCCCCTGCTATGTCATTATCTTGCTGCATGGCTCATGGGGCCTGGTGGCTCATGAGATCACGGAGCCTGGCTGTGCACCTGCTCACGGGGCCTAGTGGCTCACCCACTCACAGGACCTGACAGCACACCCACGGACAGGGCCTGATGGCTGACCTGCCAGCAGGGCCTGGTGATGCACCCAAGCATGGGGCCTGGTGGCTCACCCACCAGGGGGGCCTGGAGGTGCACCCACTCACAGGGATTGGTGGCGCACCCACACATGGGGCCTGGTGGCTCACCTTTTTGTGGGGCCTTGTGGTGCACCCACATATGTGGCCTGGTGGCCAACACAGCTTCCATATTTTCACCCCTTTTTATTTCTACCGGACATCCCAGGTATCAATCCCAGGTCCCTCCCCATGGGAGATGGATGCCCAACCACCCATGCCACATCTGTCCCACTGCCACATCTCTCAAGGTTGACTAAAGATACCCAAAGTTACAGTCCCTTTCCATACAGGATGGTCATACAATAAATCAGGCTTAGTTTATCACCAGCATTCTAAAAACCAGACCTAGGGACAAAAACTAGGTCTGGGGATAGATGCATGGTTTCTAATATAGCAAATGTTTAGCTTATGAAGATCATTTCTTAACAAGGCACCCTCTCTTTTTCTTTCAACCTGCAGGACTCCCTTTACCAGTTCTTGTAGGGCAGGTCTTTTGGTGACAAAATCCTTCAGTTTCCATTTATCTGTGAATGTTTAAAACTCCCGCATTTTTTTCAGTTTTTGTTTGTTTTGTACCTTAAGCATCTGCTGATATCCAATTTTATGCAGTTTGTCCTTGGCATAAGGATTGGGCTCTCAGGATGGGCAGAGAAAGTAAGGCACTTTAATTCCAGATCTTTGATGGGAACCCTTCTATTGTGCCATAATTGGACTAAATGCTAGTTGCAAGAGCCAAGGAAAAGTTAGAGGGTCTCCTCTTCATTGCTGCTGGAAAGGACTTTGTATTCAAAAGAATTAATCCCAACCTGTAAGGATATGAGAGTCATAAAATAGTTGTGAGAAGGCATTGTGCTCAGTCTTCAGGTCTGATGTCTGGGACAGCTGGCTGAGAATGCACACTGCAGGCTACTTTCAGCAGTTGGCTTGAAATGCTGGCAGTACCTACATAAACTAGGCATAAGAACAGAATGTTTTCCAAAGACAAGTGGAGTTTTTTGTTTTTTTGTTTTGTTTTGTTTTTAGAGAATGCAGTGTTTCACTGAGACACTCAGGAAAGACCTGTCAGGTTTTTATTAGCACCTCTCTGCAGAAGACCATGAGGTTGTAGATGGACTAATTTCACCTCCTTCTCCAGTCCTTATATGTGAATACCACTACTTCAGCACAAGCTTTAAAATGCAGGTCTGGGAGATCTATGATGGTGGAGTAGGGAATGGCAGGCTGCACTCCTACTTCATAAGCTTCAGAAAGGCAGGCAGCCTTGCTGGGAATAGGGGGAAGCCACAGGGCTGTGAAGGAAACTGGAGAGGGTACCTCGGGGGGGCGGGGGGCAGCCCAGGCACACAATGGGGGAGAAGGGAGCTGCAGGGCAATCCAACTAGCAACAGGGTGGCCAGTTGGACACCGGGCAAGCAGTGGGCTGCTGGGTGATCAGGCAGGGAAAGAGTGCACAGACACCGGAGGAGCAGCCAGCTGCAGGGTGATCCAGTCATTAAGGGGGCACCTAGCTGGACACTAGTGGCCTGAGAGGTAGACCCAGTTTGTTTCTCCTTTTCTTCATCTGGAAACCTTTGCAGAGGTGGGCTGTGGGATGACTGACTAGTGGGCACAAGTTGCCAATGAGGAGGAGTCTGTCCACTCATCAGTGGCCTGAGAAGGAAGCCTGGGTTCTTTCTTTCCTTCCTTCCCTCTTTCCTTCCTACTTTCCATCCTTCCTCCCTCCCTCCCTCCCTCCCTTCTCACTCTCTCCTCTCTGGGTATCCACAGAGAGGTGGGCCACAGGGTGATGGATTGTCAGGAACAGGCAGTCAATGAGGAGGAGCTTAGTAAGAAGCCTGTGCCTAAGGGGATGGCTCACTTTTTTGCTTCTTGCTTTCTATTTCTCTTCTCTTCTTCCATCTTTCTTCCTTTCTTTCCTACTTTTTTCTTCATTTCTTTCTTGTCTCTCATTTTTTCTTTTTTTCTTTTTTTTACTTTTTAATATATATTCTTTTTCTCTCTTATTTTCTTTTTTCTTTCCTTTTTTGCTGTTCTTTTATTTTTCCAGTTAAACATGGACAATTCTAAAGATTTAGAATAAGTGGAATCAAGAATCAAAGAAGAGACTTAACACAATGCCAAGCAAAAAAAAAAAACCCTAGGCAAAAGAGAAACTGAGCAAGAGAATAAACCCATCAAGATAAACAGATCCCTAGATATCAGCAAAAATTATAAGCCATACTAAACAAGAAGATATGGCCCAGCCAAAGGAGCAAACTGAAAATCAGGAGGAGGCAGAATGTGGAACTAATCAAAGGTCGAACAAATCTTCTAAATCAATTCAGTGATATGAGGGAAGAGATAAAGGATATTAAGAAGACACCAGGTGAACATACAGAAGAAATTATAAACATACATAAAAAGATAACAGATCTTATGATAATGAAAGGCACAATGGAAGAAATTAAAAGTGCACTACAATCACACAACAGCAATTTGAACAGAGGAAAGAATTAGCAA